>CM053791.1:406695231-406928509 GCA_028749045.1 Cupressus sempervirens | reverse complement strand
CTAATCCTAACCTTAATTCTAACCCTAAATATAGCCCTAACTCTAACTCTAACTCTAACTCCTACCCTTATTCGAACTCTAATTCTAACTCTATCTCTAACCCTAACCCTAACTCTTATTCTAACCCTAACACTAACCCTAACTATATTTGTAACCCTAATTCTAACACTCACCCTAATTCTTACCCTTACCCTAACCCTAACTCTATCTCTAATCCTAACTATATTTCTAACCCTAACCCTAAGCCCAACTCTAACTCTAATTTTAAACCTAACCCTAACCCTAACTGTAACTCTAACCTTAACAAGAACCCTAATTCTAATTCAAACCCTATCACTTACCCTAATTTTCATCCTAATGCTAACCCTAACTTTAACTCTAACCCTAACCCTAACCTTAACACTAACCCTAAGCTTAATTCTAACCTTAACCCTAACCTTAACTCTAACACTAACCCTAACCCTAACTTTAACACTAACCTTAACCATAAATACCATAATTGGACTCTAACCATAACCCTAACCCTAACTTTAATCTTGGCTCAAAACTTTTCCCTAACCATAACTCTAGAACCTTAACCCTTACTTAAGCCCTAACCCTAACCCTAACCCTAACCCTGGCCCTACTATAACCCTAACCCTAACCATAACCATAAGTCTAACCCTAACCTTAACCATGAGCATAGCTCTAACCCTAAACTTAACCATAAACATAACTCTATCCCTAACTCTAACCCTATATCTAACTCTATCATAACTAGACTCTAACCCTAACCCTAACCCTAACTTTAATCCTAACTAAAACCCTAACCCTAATCCTAAACCTAACCTTAACCCTGACTCAAACCCTAACCCTATCCCTACAATAACCCTAACTTGAGCCCTATAATAACCCTAACCCTAACCCTAACCTTAA
Organism: Cupressus sempervirens; assembly: GCA_028749045.1. Taxonomy (NCBI): domain Eukaryota; kingdom Viridiplantae; phylum Streptophyta; class Pinopsida; order Cupressales; family Cupressaceae; genus Cupressus; species Cupressus sempervirens. Next base: position 406,927,594 of record CM053791.1, on the reverse strand, counting down.
CCACGAGCATAACTGTAACCCTAAATCTAACACTACCATAATTGGACTCTAACCCTAACCCTAACCCTTACTTTAATCTTGACTCAAATCCTAACCTTCACTCTAACCTTAACCTTGACTCAAACCCTAACCCTACCCTTACTATAACACTAACCCTAACCATAACCATAACTCTAACCCTAACCTTAACTATGACCATAACTCTAACCCTAACCTTAACCATAAACATAACTCTAATCCAAACCATAACCATAACCATAACTCTAACCCTAACCTTAACCATAAACATAACTCTAACCCAAACCTTAGCCATAACTCTAACAATAACCATAACCATAACTCTAACCCTAACCTTAACCATAACTCAAACCCTAACCTTAACTCCAACCCTAACCCTAATGCTAACCCTAACCTTTATTCTATCCCTAAGGTTAACATTAATTGTAATGGTAACTTTGTCCCTAACCATATATCTATGTTTGACTATAACATTTTACATTACAATATGCCAAAAAGAAAATTACTTTTTTTAAACCATAATCCTACCCCTAACTCTAACCCTAAATATAACCCTAACTGTAAATCTAACTCTACCATAATTAGACTCTAATCCTAACCCTAATCCTTAGTTTAACCTTCACTAAAATCGTAACCTAACCCTAACTCAAAACTCTAACTCTAACCTTAACCCTTACTTTAATCTAGATGAAAACCATAGCCCTAACCCTAACCTTAACCCCAACTCAAACCCTTACCCTAACCTTAACCCTGATGTAACTCTATATACAACCCTAACTCTAAATATAAACCTAACCTTAACCATCACCCTAAAACTAACCCTTTCTCTACCCCTTTCTCTAACTCTAACCATAAATCTAATTTTAACCCTAACCCTAAGCCTAATTTTAACCCTAATTTAAACTCTAACTCTAGCCCTTATTCGAGTTCCAATTCTAACTCTACCTCTAACTCAAACCCTAACTCTAATTCTAATCCTAACCCTAACTATATGTTTAATCTTAACCCTTATTCTTACCCTCGCCCTTTCCTTAACCCTAACCCTAACTCTAATTCTAACCCTAACTATATTTGTAACCCAAATTCTAACCTTAATCCTAACATTAACTCTAACTCTAATTCTAAACCTAACCTTAACTATAACCCTAACAAGATTCATAATCCTAAAAATAACCCTAGCCCTAACCCTAATGCTAATCCTGACTCTAATTGTAACTCTATTCCTAACCGTAACTCTAATCCTATCCATAACTCAAACCCTAACAATAGCCCCAACCCTAACACTAACCCTAAACCTAACTATAACTCTACTCTTCAATATAACATTTTACGTAACAATATGCTTAAAATAAAACTGAATTAAAGTGATGCAAATAAACACCATATATAGAATTAAAAAATAAAATATTCAAGACTAATTTTATAGTAAGTTTACACTATTACATTTTTATAGTAAGTTTATACAATTGTATTTAAAAAGAAATAAATAATTCAGCACTTACCTTAAAAATATAGAAAAAATTTTAAAAATGCTTTTCCTATTGCGCTGCGATTGCCACTAGCTTATATATACCTCTATATATATTACGCTGAGAGTAATCGTTCTCGAGGCGCCTATTTTCATTTTCATAAATCCCAACTGTGATTAACATAACCTTGGGATTAAATGAAAATAGGTGCCTCGAGAACGATTACTCTCGGCGTAATATATATAGAGGTATATATAAGCTAGTTAATAATAATTTGGATCCCTTGTCCCTATACTTATTTAAGTGAGCTTTGATTTGACTCTCGTCTTATTAATCTTTTAATTTTGCAATCTTCTAGGAACATTTTTTACTTCAATTTAAACAGTGATTTGTATCCATGACTATGGGATGTTATTGCAATTATTTCTCTAATTCAAATTGTTCATCACTCAAGACAAATTATTTTCTTTTATCATTTACGTCCTTTTTTTGCATATAGTTTTCAGGATTATCTTGTAGTTAATGACATTCTGATTCCATCTATTGAAGGAGATACCGTCTTGTAGCATTGATTAGTTAATTTTCCTAAGCATGAGGAAAACATCAAAACTATCCTCATCCTTAAGTAATTCTATATTAAGTATGAACGTATTAGATTTATTTTGATTTTGAGCATCTTAATTGATGATTTGAATCTTAGCTAATATAAGATGGTGATTTGAGATAGTAGAAGTGCATTTAGACTTAAAAGTCCCTTGCATTATTAATATGATTAAACTTGATGTAGGTGTTGGAAATATAAGAGGAGTAACTGAGAGGGGAGTGGTGAATCAATTACCACAAAAATAAATCCCAGATTCCTTAAATGTCAGTGCAAAAGAAAGTCTAAAAACAAAACTCTGTTGATGCTCAGTTAACACACAGAAAAATGCTGGTAACTCGGTAAACACTGAAAAATGCTCAGCAAATACTTAGCATGAAAATATTAAGATATTATCTGTGATTACTATTACTTTAACTTTAGATGCAAACACATAAGAGAAATAACATGAACACATTTGACACTGAGAATTTACATGGAAATCCAATTTGGGAAAAACCACCAATTGCAACTAGTTACTGATTTTTACTCTTCTAAAGTGAGCCCTATTAGGAGCCAACCCTATTAAAGGTTACAAAACACATTGTTAGGTGTGACTCTACTAGAGGATTTAATCACCCTGTTAGGAGTGGCCTTGTTAGACATCTTTGGACAATTGAATAGAATTGCCACCTTGTTAGAGGATTTACAAATAACTATTAAGAGATTTTGATCACTGCTACAATGGTTAGAAAGTAACAATGAGATGACCTAATTTTGGATGCAATTAAATTGCTGATTATAGATCTTAATTCTAGCTTGTATACTTGATCCTTCTTGATCAAATGTATCTTTTCTGCTTCACAAGGATATTTTTCTTATCCTTTTGATTCGCTTCCTCTTAGCATCATTAAATCTTCAATTATCTTCCGAATCTCAACTTGACCTTATATTTATATCTTTCATATTGTCAAGTCAACTAGAATATAACTTAGAATAATTAATATTCATCTCCCCAGTTAGCTAGAATGAACAAAAAAATCAATTAAACTTAATATGCCAAAATAAGAAAATCCTTTGTTAGCTGACCCTACTTGGTAGACACTAACTTAGAAACAGTTTTCCTATGTTAACCAAGTGAACTCGGTCAACATTGCATATACATAAATTTTCTTTGGTAATCGAGTAAGCTCGATTAACACTAGTTCCATCAACATTTCCTTCATTAAGTGAGGGAGCTTGGTTAACACTCAACTTTCTCAAGCCTTTCCTTTGACACTCAAGTGAGCTCGGTAGATATTGCCTTCTGAACTAGGAAAACTTTGGAAATGCTCGACAGACACATAAAATTGTCTTCAATGCCCGAGTGAGGTCATCACACACTGACTAGTAATGATATGACATTTTGTGTAACATCAAAGACAATACACAATTAATCAATTGTTCCAACAATAGGATCATCCTAGGTGAAGGGAAATCTTGAATCACCCAAAAATATTGATGTTTCTACCTTTTCAATAAGGGTTGTTTTAGTGAAGAGTTTCTATTTTTGGAAACTTATGATTTTTAGGAAGTTGGTCATGCGAATTCAGACTGTTTTGATTTCACAGCTAGAGATTCATTTTAGATATATTAGACTATTAGTTGAGTTTCATTTCCATATGCATTGATGAATTTATTGGAGATGTTCGATTTAAATTTTGATATAAAAATATTGAGCTCAATTTCAAAGGTCTTAGAGCCTCCGAAATGAGGTCAAACCCTAGTAGATGGATGCTTGCACCATCTAGTGTTGTATAATAGGAGCTATCATTTGTTGTATAATAGGAGTTGTTATAGTCTTACTTGTTACTATCTAAAATGTAATGCATAAGATCTAACCAGTCTTAAGGCGTAGACCTCTTTTAGTCCTAGCATATAATGTTGTAATGTTCTTATGATATAAAACTAATTCTTAAACTTTTTTAATATCAAAAGTGGTTTTCCTACCCAATTGGGTCTATTGTTAAAAAGCTATGGCCTTTGAAAGTTGGACTAACTAAAAATATAAATTATAATTGTTTTGAGATGACTCTAATGTAATAAATATTGAAATTTTAGGGTTGGTTAGTCTCAAGGGTTAGGGATAAATTTATAGAACCTTCCTAGGTGGTGAAAAAATTCTTATATAAGGAAGGCTCGTAGGGTTGTCTAGGGAACTTCTGCATGGTTGTTTATGGCCCTGTCTTAGAAACTGTTGTAAGGGAAAAACCCATGTGGCTTTGCATATTTTATTTCTGAAATATGCAATTCTTTACTTTTTGAGATAATAAGAAAACTATTTTTTGCTCTTGCAAATTGTTGTTGTTTCTATATTTTCATTATGTTTTTGTGGTATTAAGTGGAGCACCCTTCATCAAGTGGTATTAAAGCAAGAGTTCCTGAGTGTGTAGATAGATTGTTGATTGTAACGCAATTTGCACTAGGACTATGGTTTGAGCTGAGTGTGTAGACATATTGCTAATTATGAGGTAGTTTGCACTAGAACCATGGTTTAGGTTTTCAATGATAAGCACAAAAGTGCCTCCACAAAGGGAACATGATAGACGAGCAAGAGGTGTGACAACTAAGGTTAGAGCTATCTAGAGATAAGTACAAACATTGTAAGAAAATATTCACAGAGGGATGAATCTTGATGTAAGAGATAAAAGTGATGATCAATTAAAGGAATAAGGAAATGTTGATTAAGAAGGAGAAGTAAAAGTTATGAAACAAGAGGACACAATACTTTTCAGAGCCATTTCAAGATTGGAAAAAGACCTAAGATTGAGGTCTCCCCATTTTCGAGAAACATTAACCTAGAGGAATTGATCAATTAGATCAATGAACTAGAAGAATATTTTGAGTAGGAAGATATCAAGGATCTTGATAGGGTCAAGTTTGTGAAGCCAGATTGAAGGGTCATGTGTAGATATGGTGGCAAGAGATTCAATTGGAGAGAAATAAAAGAGGAAAGGAGAAGACAACAAGATGGGATTGGATGATGGATAAATTACAATGATAATTCATTCTTTTTGATTATGAGTTTGATCTACTAAATAAAATGAAAGGATTAAAGACAATAATAAGATCCATTAAGGAGTATACAAAAGAGTTCTACTGAGTCCTCATTGGAACATGCCATGCAAAAGCCAACAAGGAGAAAGTTACTCATTACCTTAATGGGTTGAGGCCAAGTATTTAGAAGGATCTGAGTTTGGTTAAAATAAATATTATTGAATGGGCATACATATTTTCCCTAAGAGTAGAGGAACAATTGAAAAAGACTTTTGAGAGAAAATAAAGTGGAAGATTTGTGGATGGTCTTATGGAGGCTAAAATGAAGATCATAAGAAGGATGAGGCCAGAAATAGACACAATCAGAGGGGAAATTATTTCAATCATGCCCATGATTATAATAATAGAGATTAGAGACGAAGAGGAAGATGACAAGGACATGGAGAGGAGGTTTTTGTGGAATATGTTCTTGCTGTGGAGAATTTCTTAGGGCTTATGAATATCCTCAATGCCAAGGAAGGGAAGTTAGGAGGGCTGAAGGCTAAGCAGGAGTTGTACACATAGATGAAAATGCAAAATCAAACCATTCTAAATATGTTGAAAGAGAAGTCCTAGTTAACAAAGGAGTCTTATTGAGTGGCGAGATTGAAACTTAGTAAAGGAGGAGCATATTTCACACAAGGTGCAAGTGTGAGGAAAAATATTGTGATGTGATTATCGATAGTGAAGGCAATGAATTTTTTTTTATAGAGGAGATGGTCATGTAGAAACATTGACACCCATATCGGATTCCATTCCTAGGTCAATGAACAATTCCTAATGAAGTTCAAGTGATGAAGGGCTACACCACCCTTATCAACTCACAACCAAGAATGCACCAATATTGAGACAAAAACAAGACAAGATGCTTCACAAAGCATGCTTTTAGTATACTTGAAAATCCTTACAACATTAAAAATACGACATAATAGACATGACTTATTCCAAAAGAAGTTTACAAATACTTCAACAAAAGTAGAACTCCCAAATAAGAGCTTCCACAAGAAGAGTCTTCACACTAAGAGCTTTACCAAGAATAAATTCCCAACTAAGATCTTATACACTAATATCCTTCACCTCCAAAGCTTCTACCACTAAGAGATTACACCTTCAAAGATTCTATATAAGAAGAGATCATCCTTGAGAGATTGATTACAAATTCTCATATGCCTTGCTTATATAGGCACTTACCACCCAAGATATTACAATAAAAACCAATGTGGGATAAAAAGTAAATGTAACTACCTTACAACAAATATAAATTTCCTAACCAAATACAATTAAGCACCACCATGTGGTACAATTAGAAAATGACATTACCATTTTGAATGACAATAAATATTAAATGCATAACTTAAGGAACTTTCCACACACTTCTAAGATACCAACTACACACCTCGAGAAATGGAATGATAACTGTTTTTATCTGTTTCCTCTTTATTCCACCTATGCACCTTTGTAGATGAAAAAAAACCTTTTCTTTCCATTTTTCTATTTTTTATTTTAAAATTATTTTCCTCTAATTTTTGTCACTTTCTCTCTCCACCATAATTTTTTAAAATAATAATAATGACTCCTTTATATTTGTGATACAAGGTGCTCCTACATCATCAAGATTGAGAGCTATCATGATGAGATACTATTTGATATCATCCCATGGATGCGTGTCATATGTTGTTAGGTAGGTGGTGGAATTTTGAAAACAATGATGCACATGATTGAATATTTTATTACTTGTTGAATGATTCAACATAATTATTGGGCATGATATACTTTAACAATAAAGGTTCAAATGTTTTGTTTAAGAGAGGAAAGGGATGGCATTATTTAGAAATTGTAATCTAAAATTTGTATGAGAAGATATTTTTTTAAATTCTTATAATATTATTTGTGTTTGAAAATGAAGAATTCCTAATAAGTGTGAGGTAAGACCTTATTTGTCATGAGATGACACTTATAGTTCAAGGTTCAGGACACAAAAGAGGTCAAGGAAGGCAAGCCACATATGTAAAATTTTGGAATGAATGAGATGCATGGAGGCTTGATTAGAAGGTATAGAACTTGCACATAGAAGATGATCTAACATAGGGGATGCCATCAATGAAGAGGAAAAACCATAAAGAGAAGAGGGAGATAAAGAATGATTTGAAACAAAAATTGTTAGAGAGATTCTAAGAGCTAGTTCCAATACAAGTTTGGAAGTGCCTATGTATGAAGGCAACCTGGATTCGAAAGAGATGGTCGATTGGATCAGTGCAATAAAAAAATATTTTGAATATGAGAGTGTTTCTAATAAAAAGAAAGAGAAATTGACAATAGCCCAATTGAAGGCTCATGCATCCTGTTAGAAAGTAAAGTTAACCAAGATAACTGGGTGGGGGGGAGGAGTTGAATCAATTATCTAATCAATATAAATTTTATTTAACTTATTAAATATCAAACATGTCATAAACATAAATAGAAACCATATGAAGATAACCATACACAATAACACCAGACTAATATATAAGTTCCTTGGAAGAGGATGAACTCTATTAGGAGACAATGAAATACATTCAACACATGTCATCCCTTGTTAGGAAACTTTAAATCCGTATGAGGAGATTCCAACCTTGTTAGGAGTTGTCTCAATCCTGTTAGGAGATATAGAAGGCAAAAGGACCCACTGTCCAAATAGCTTTAGGGGCAGAACACCAAATTCACTATCCAATTGGCATTGTATTATCCCTTGCAGAATAATACCAAATACAACTAATCTCAACAAATCATACTCTTTCTCTGTCATCTTACTATGCCACTTCCACACAAAACACTTCTTAGATATCTATAATAGATCTGTAAACTCGCATCACAATAATCTCTTAGATCACTTACTCACATTGTCATGCCCAAAATATGGGGCAAAAACACATGGAGTTTTTGTAAAAAATAATTATATCTCTCTATTCTTCTTTCCAAAAATTACAAGACAACATATCTAAATTCTAAACTAACAATCGATTATATAAATAAAGCTTCCACTCATGATTTAATTAAAAACACTCTAATATATCTTGAACAATAAAAATTAAATCTAATTATTATTTAACCACTCTAAACTTTAATTAAATCATAACTCTAAAACATACTAAAAAAAAACTTAATACAACATAAAATAAAGCTTACCCCAATACTTCTATCTCAAACAATTAACAAACAAATAAGTGATCATTTTCATTTAAAATCTAACTATTAATACTAAGTATTCTTTACTAACTAAGCATTATTTATCCTTTAACATATTCAAATACAAAAACTTACAACTAATTATATTTTAATGACTAAACATCAATAATTAAAATATCCTATAAAAAAATTTAATTAAACTTAACTAATTCCTAAAACAAACAAATGCATTTTAATTTAAAATAATTGTTGTCTTTAGATTTACAACACATTTACAAAACATACAATTTCAATCATTATTTAAAACTTAAGTTTAACTAAATAATAAAACAAATAACATAACTAACTAATTTCTAAAACCTTACAAATTCTATTTAACATAATCTAATTAAAAAAAACTTAAAACTAACTAAGACTAATCTTAACTACTAACTTAACTATCTTAACTTCTAACATCTTTAATACAATACTAATCTAACCCCCAAACCCACTAACTCTCTAACCTTTCTTACTTACTAACTAAAATCCCACTAACCCCTACTATCCTACACTTGGCAAAAGGGACAAGTGGGCTGTCCCATCTACTTTCCCCATTCTCCCATGCCTAAACATGCTTACCAAAATGCTTGGCACACTACTCATGGAGTTTGAGTGCTACCCAAGACATTTCAAGCAATAAAGGAGGAAGGGTACGATGGAGATCCCAAGAAAGGAAGATGATGGGTAGTTTTAAAAAGGTAAGTTTGATTTGCAATGCAAAATCATTAATGCTTGTATGGCCTACTTCCTCACACTTGCGCCTACCAACATGGGCTTTGGATAGTGGAGCGTGATGTTGCCAAATAAGAGGTGGTCACATTTGATGTTTTAGTTCTCTTTAAAAAATTTACTATATTTTCCCTCCTCCCTTCCAACTTGGCACCTAGGGAAGTACTATGCAGGTAGTGATGTGTGGAGTTCCCCATGCACTTGATGTCTTGGATCCAAGTGGGATGGGTAGATGAAGACTTAGGGTGAAAGGGTAGTTATGGGTAAAATAATGTAGGTGGGCTTAGGATAAGAAGGAAGACTTTAGGATTTATAGATTTAATCTATTTTGCAAATAATATAATTTGTTTGAGAAAGGTTGAATGTTTAAATGGTGAAGGTATCTAGGGAATATTCCCTGTTACCTTTTTGAATGTAAAATGCTCCCATATATTAACCAACATCCTATATATTCTTATTTTGATATATATATATATATATATATATCCATTAAAAATATTAATTAATTAAGGTAGGACACTAAGAAATTTTATCATATCTAATGTAGCTTAATCCAAGGACTAAATTCCCAATTTAATTTGCACTTTTCTCGTATTGGAGTTTCACACAAAATATACTTAAGATCAATCATTCCATTCTTTCATCATTTTATCTAATTAACACTAATCAAATGAATACGATTTCAAACCATAAGAATGCCACAAAAAAAGTAAAACATCATTGCATCCATTTTCTGATAAACACATGCATATAAACTGAATTGCAAGAAATATCATATGAAAGAATCATCTGATTCAAGGACTCCCTCAGGAAAAATCCAAGGAAGAAAATTCAAGATCGTAGTCATATCCATAATAAGTTTAACAATCACATTTTTACAACAAGATCATTATCCTGAGGAGAAATCTCCCAATATTTGAATTTAAATAACAACTCTAAATTTCTTGCTTGGCTCCTCAACATGTTAGCCATTTTGAAAATCTACGAACAGATCAAGGTAACCATGGAGAGAATAAAACTGACCGGGAGACAAACAATTTTAACATGAAGACAACCAATTGTTTACTCCCATCTAGGTTTTCACAATAGGTTCATCATTGAAACAGACTAGGGAGAAGGTGAATTTTTCCAGATAGGAGACATTGGTCACAAAACCATAGCATATGCCCTTTCAAGGCTAAAAACTCAAGAACTTCTATTCTTCCACAGATGCCCTTTCACTTCACAAATTCCAAAACCCAAAATCTTTATTTGTGTTGATGAGTAGGGGTCCATAACACCCTACTCTCTCCCTCTCATCATCCTAAGGAGAGACTTTGCACTACTGGAGTCCAACTAAAGACCTCCTCCTGTACATGGCCATTTCTGCCCTATCCAAGGGTGAGTAATGCCAATACAACCAATACAATCCCTTCAAAAATAAAATGTAAAATATTAAAGAAAATATTTAAGAAAAAACCCATTTCAATCCCTCCCAAAACATGTTCATCAAACACACAAGCATACATATGCAAAGAAAACTACTTAAGAATGAAACACAACATGTACACATGAGCTTGAGGGTTTCCTACCTTCACAATAAGGTGATGGAAAATAAAATTTGAGATGAGCTTCCCTTCATTCCTTCTCCTTCAATCTTAAATTGCTCTCTAAAACTAGAGGTTGGGTGAACAACCTTTTACTCTCAAAACTGCCTCTAAATAGGCTCCTAACTCAACCACTTACAAAATGCAATAACTCCCCCACTTGACTCAGGTTTCTAGAAACTTCTAACTTAATCTCACCACTAAAGAAAACTTCAAGGTGAAGTTTATCTTATCAAACTCATGTTGAAATTTCAATTTTCGCAATAAAGCAAAAATGAGATATTTAGGTGGTCACCAAAGTCAACGAAAGTGGCTAGAAGGGTGGAAAATGCCCCCAACCTATACATATACCCTCTGGGTACTTAGTTTTTATGATTTTAAGCCTCTATGACTATTTAACGACTTGATAAAATGCTTGAAAAATTTAGACTTCTAAAAAACCTAAAAATGCAAAATTATCACTAAACCATGATTAGGGTAATTAATCTTGATTACCCACTAATTAGCATTAGGTCACTAACCTAGTCCAACTCAAATCTTTAGGTTACTTGGCTAACCCTAATTATCATGCTGAAATGCATATATGAATCATGAGTGTCAAGCAACACTATAAAAATCATTGTTACAAAATTTATTTACACTTAATGGTTACTGAATGATACATTCATTCAACTTACGATGCAAATAAAATACGAACAACGGAGCTGCATCTTCTATGAGACTCAACCCTGGTTTTCACAAATGGTACATAGGGTCTAGTTCTAATTCTCCGTTAGATTCCCCAGCTAATAAATCCTACATACTCATTTCACACATCAATATTTTGATAGTGCAAAATTAATGTTTAAACAGTCGAGATAATGTAGTAGTTCTCAAATCACTAAGTATTAAAACATGAATGTATCAATTGATCTCAATTTTCATTAGGAAATCTAAACCATAAAATATTACTTCATATCCATTTCAATCTCCTATAATAGTTTTAATAGAGAAATTCATATTTAATAAGTATATGTGAGGAGGGACCTACACACATGTACTAATCTTCTTCACATAGACTTGATCCACACACCTTCTACAACCAAGGAAACAAACCTTCCTTTATACTTAGTCCTCAAAATAATTCACTAAGTCTACTTTAAGGCTTTCCCAATCAAAATTACAATAGGACCCCATTAAGATAATACAATACACATTACATTACATCTTTTCATAATTACATCACACTGTTGACTCACAGTCTTTACGAATACTCACATGTGTGACCTTGAACATTGTGCACTCACTGAAATCATCATCAAAATGTCTTCTACCTCTAGTTAAATTTGTTCATTCAAATTATATCCCTGTTAGGAGATATAACCCAATTACCAGAAACCACTTCTCAGGAACTTTGTCTACAAACTATCTTCTATAAATTTTGAATAACTATCACTAGTCTTCATCTTTCTACATGCACTCTTAACCACTGAATCATGGCACTTTGTATAACATGTCCCCAACTGTACTTGGCCTTGTCTTTAATTTGTGAACCATATAGTCTCAAACACTATCTATTACTTTGACAATCTTCTTAGTATGTTGACATTAATGCCAAATATGGTCATGAATGCAATGCACAATCATGTTATCAATATCTCAAATTTTCCAATGATGCTAAGATACTCCCTTTTAGGAATATTATTAGCATTACTGCTAACACATCCCTCAGATGAGATGGATTACAAGATGAAGGATGCAAAAATGAAAGACCAATATTAATAGTTGGGATAAAATGCTAACAAAACTTAAGGTAAATTCTTTCCCAAAGATTACCATCTTAATATTTTCAATAAATTACAAAATATTAGATGAAAGGACATCTCAATTAAAGATTACATAGAAGAAGTTTATAGGTTAACCATTAGATCTAGTTACACTGAAGTTATTGCTAAAAAAGTAGCTAGATGTATAAATGGATGAAATATAGCACTCAAGATGAAATTAACCATTATGAAATAGAACAATAGAGGAAGCATAACAATATTCTCTTAAAGATGAAGATAATTTATCTAGGAAAAAAACACAAAGCTCAAGCGGAAAAAGTCAATATTTTAGAGGAAGATGATCACAAAGTGGTAGAGATCAATGACAAGCACTAACATAAGAAGCCAATAGCTTTCATCGACAAGAAAAAACTTATCAAGGTAATGATTCTTTGAGAGGAAGAAGGCCTTATTCAAGAGGTAGAGGTGGAGATTTTTTTGGAAAATGTTTTAAATGTAACAAATATGGACATAGATCTTATGAGTGTCCAAAAAATCCTACCACAAGTCAAAGGAGATCACTCATTGTTGAAGATAGAGATAAGGAAGACATACATGGACATGCCACTTATAATGATGAACCTGAAGTTGGTAAATCACTCTTAATGAAAAGAGTGTTACTCAAACCCAAAAAGGAGGTGATTGAACTAAATCAAAGAAGTAATTTGTTTAGAACATGCAAGAGTGGAGGAAAATAATTCAAAGTCATCATGGATAGTAGGGGCACATGTAATCTTGTTTCAATGGAGATGGCATAGAAACTAGGCTTGAAATTGGTAACAAGATCAGTTATCCTTAGGTCCAGATGTGCCAATTTAACTTTTACTAACTTCAAATAGATTAATCAATCTCAGAAACCCACTCAGTCTATATAGCACATAATCAAAAACTTAATATTTCATGCAATATCTTAACTCTTTGTCTCTATATGTCCTGACTACCAGTAAATAAACTATTGTAAAATATTGCATGCATAAAAAAAAAAAAAACAAATAAAATAACACTTTGACACCAAGATTTAATGTGGAAACCTAATTTGGAAAAAAAACCACTAAGTAACATGTTATTGATTTTTCACTCTTCTTAAGTGAGCTTAGTTAAGAGCCAACCTTATTAAAGATTATACATCACATTGTTAAATGTGACCATGTTAAAGGATTTAATCAACCTATTATGAGTGACCTTGTTAGATGACTTTAGAACATTCCATTAGAATGTTACCTTGATTAAACAATTTACAAAATGACTGTCAAGTCAACCTTGATTGAAGGATTTTGACTGATACAATAATTAGAATGTAATAGTGGTTCTGATTTGTAAAGTAGAACTCACTTTGCAAATTTAGATCTCCATTTTCTCATATTATGATTCATTGATTGGCCTCCATTCAAATCTCCATCATTAATCTTCTTGGCATCTTCTCAAGCAATCACTCTTCACCAAACTCTTCACACTTCACTTCTATTGCTCCATTCTTCACAACTTCTCCTTAAGATCATGAATCAACCCTAAACCTACCTTAGAAAATATCTCTTATGCCTCCTTACATAGGTAATTTCAATCTTTTGTTTCCTAAACATCACCATTTCTCTTAGGGTTAGGTCAGATTCATCGAATCCTTCCACCTTTTTGTTCTCCTTCTTCTAGAAACTTCTAATCAAGTCCTTGAATTTGATTGCACACAAAAATCTCCTCCTACATTAAAATGCTAGCTCATTAATCCTTATCTTCCACGTTCTTTGACTAATTCAAAATTCAAATAGTGTCAACCTTAAATTCAAATCTTTCTCAAACTGTAACTTTTTCTATCACTTTCCAATCACTTATTCTTCTACTCGGTCATCACTATGTAGCTTGGCATACATATACTTTCTCACTTGGAATCAACAAGCTTGTTTGACGATTACTACACTTGTTCTCTACTAACTCTTCTTTCTACATTTCCTTGGAAATAACTAACACTTGGCTTGAATTATTTTTCTCTGTTTCTACTTAAGGGCTCGTTTGGATCACAAATTTGGACAAGAATTAGAATTTGGAATTCTTGAACATTTGTAATCCACTGTTTGTGTTTTCAAAATAGGAATGAGAATTAAAAAAAAAAAGAATTCAGTATCCTCATTAATTCCAAAACGTAGGATTTAGTCTTCCATATAAATAGGTGGAATTGCTCAAATACCCATTTTAATTCTGATTTGCCAAAAACGAGCATTCTAAATTAATTGAAATAAGAAAAAAATTGACATCTGCTTGCTAAGATTTTGTTTTTGTTGTAGCCGTTGCTCATTTTTTTGTTAGCTTTGTTTACTCATTGAGTTTGTTGGGTGTGATAACATTGTTCTTTTTTTTTCATTAGGCTAAGTTTTGTTAATTGACACAGTGTCCTGAAACTCAAATTTTCTATTGGGTTTTGAGAATTACAATCCATGATAGTAAAAAAATCCCACAAAGATTGGCCATTTAATTTCATTTAAATAGTCCAATAAAAATGTGGAGGTTTAAGGCTGGACTTATCTTTTTCAGGGTTTCATCAGTAATCAATACCTCACGTTCTTCTACATTAACAAACATGGTTTAAATCATAGCCACAAGTGAGCACAGTTAGGTAGTTTCTACACCACACATTCATTTTTATTCTCATGCTAAAAATATTATTTACCCTAATGAAAATACACATTCGACCAGGCTTAAAGAAGATTCGATGGGGGTTGAGATTTAGTTTAAAAGCCAAGAACTAGACTAAGGATTGACACATTGCAAAACATTATGTCAAGAATTGTATTTAATTATATTATAATGTGCTCATAGGGATTGGTGATATAGAGGGTGTCCCATTTACAAACGGGTGGAAGGAAGCTTCTTTCGAACATTTCAAAAAATATAGAAGTTCTAATGAAATGGTTTGGTGATGTAGCTCTATTTTTGAAATTGGTGGTTGGTTGGCATCCCTACAGAAGAATATGATATAGATCAATATGTTCCATCTTCCCTCTAGCTGATCTAACCCATTCTTGCACTTGCACCTCGATATCAGATCGCTCACCATTTTGGGAACTCATGATAAGAAAAATTCATAATCCCAAAGTAACATGCTTCTTGAAAAAAAATGGTTTATTTTGGTTGGTATTCTAATTTTAGAAATGTAAAACCAAATGGAGGAAATTTCCTTTGGGATTATGAATTCTTGAAGAACCAAATGGTCCCAAATCAAATTCTCAAAAATGTAGTTTGGATTTCAAGTTCCAGAATCCCAAATCTAGGATTTCAAATGCTAATTCTCAAAATGTATTCCAACAACCAAATGGACCCTAAGTTCCTCAATCTTCTACTTTAACTCCTTCATTGACCGACCAGCAGTGATACTTGGTCAAGCTCATCCTTTTGACTTGTTCCAACTTTGAGCTTCATCCAACTATCTTCTTCACTTCATGTATTGTTTGAAGACCACATTATCTTGTCAAGGACTAACTTGTCAAGTGCATTTCAACGATACTTAACACATCTCAACTCAACCTTTCTCTAGGTCATCTCATACTATCTTCTTTTTAAATCCTCTTCATCAATCAAATGACATGACACCCTACACTATTAGTAAATGTCTCTCTAGTGGGTTTGACATTCTGTCTTACCAATAGGTTTGACATCAATGACAATATAACAATTTCTCCAATTGTAGTTTCTAATAAACACATCCTACTTCTTGTAAAGTATCATGAATGCATAAAGGGAATAAGATCTTAGTAATGAGAAATGTAAAGTGGATTTTCAAATAGGAATGTACAAAGACCAAATAATGTATGATTTTATGCCCATAGACATACACCACATTTTTCTTGTAAGACTTTGGAAATATGATAGAAAGCTATGTCTGATAGGCGAGATTAATCCTACATGTTTAAGAAAGATGGGAAGAAACACACTCTTACACCATTGGAGGAGGAAAATGGTGCTATTGAACCAAGTTCCAAATTGATGCTGATGGGTGATACAAAATTTTTACACCAAACTAAGAAGGAATAGATAAACATTGCTTTGATAGGAAAGCTTAAAAGTGAGGTTACTAGAAAAAAGATAATTAGTTTGTTTGAAGAAATTTAGGATATATTGGAAGAGTATAAACACATAGTAGTGGATGATCTTCCTAATGCTTTACCTCCATTAAGGAGTATCAACTATCACATAGACTTGATTCCAGGAGAAAATCTTCAAACTAAAGCTACCTATAGGATAACACCAAGAGAGAATGAAGAAATTAAGCAACATGGGAAAGAATTGTGGATAAAGGATTGAAAAGGGAAAGTTTAAGCCCTTATGTGATTCCAACCATTTTGAGTCCTAAGAAGGATGGAAGCCATAAAATGTGCATAGATTCTAGAGCAATCAAAAAAATCACCTTTAGATATAGCTTTCCTTTTCCAAAAATTGATGATTTATTGGATTGTTTAAGTGGGGTTAAGTATTTTTCTAAAATAGACTTGAAATGTGACTACCATTAGATTAGAATTAGGGAAGGTGATGAGTGAAAGATAACCTTTAAGACAAACCATGGTCTCTACAAATGGCCAGCCATTCCATTTGGTTTACTAATGCTCCGAGTACTTTCATGCATCTTATGAATGAGGTGCTTATAAATTTGAAATATTCAATGATTGTATGAGATAAATTGCATGAAGAAAAGCTAAAAATCAATCTCAAAAGGTGTACCTTCTTGAAGAAAAAATTGGTTTGCATGGGAGTTGTCATCTCAAAAGTGGGACTAAATATGGAAAAGGAAAAGATAAAGGAAACTATTAACTGACCTACCCCTAAGAATATTGTTGGGGTAAGAAGTTTTCATTGCTTGGACAATTTCTATAGAAAATTCATAAAATTTTTTAGTGGTATTTGTGCTCCAATAGTGGATATCATCAAGGGAGATAAAAAGACATTCTATTGGACATAAGCTCCAAATAAGAGTTTTCATATGCTTAAAAATAAATAATAGAGGAACCTTTTTACATCCCATATCTTGTGATTGAAAATATTTTTATCCAAGTATTAATGTTTCAAGCTAATCCAAAATGGTTGGTTAAAATTTGTTACTCATTTTAATTTAATATGAATTGCAATATTGGTTATTTGTTATGTTCATGTGAAATGGAAGATGTTGGTTATTCATTATGCTATTAAATTATTTGGAAATGGTTAATCAAATTGGTTATTATCTATGATAAATGGAATTTTATTTTGAATGATGTATGCTTTCACCATGTTAATTCTTCTTGCAAGAGTGTGACGAAGTGGGGACACATTTCCAGAGAGGGAACAAGATAGGAGGGCACCAACCTACTTTTGAGTCAACAAGTATGAGTTAAAACCACCAATATGGTCATGGGGAAGTAGGATAGGCAAGAAAGGGTATACCATTTGTCCAATATGAGCTACCTAGGTCATCAAGTTTAATAAGATACATAAATATTCACTTGGACATTAAAGAAAAGTTAAAAAGTTAAATGTGTTACATCTATGTATATGCATGTATGCTTATATTTAATTATAACATATGTACAATATACCCATATTTGAAATATCATGTATATGCAAGTATATATACAATTAATACATACAAACATGTGTAAATAATATAAGAATTATTATAATTAATCATGGAAAGGACTTTATATTCTTTTCCTTATGTCAAAAATGAATTATTACATAAAGTCCATCGACCTCTCATTTTTTACCCTGACATTTATAAATCAAGATTATAACTCATGCCACCACCTTTCAAGTCATCCATTCATGTTGGTCAATATTATATGATGCGGGAGCATTCTTGGGTTTCCTTGCAATCCTGCACTTTTGTTCATTCTGCCAGTTGATGCCAAGTTACCAGTTTTCAGTTGATGCCGAGTTGCCAGTTTCCAATTAATGCCGAGTTGCCAGTTTCTAGTTAATGTTGAGTTGCCAATTTTCAATTGATGCTGAGTTTCCAGTTTCCATTTGATGCTGGGAGCCAGTTTCTAGTTGATGCCGAGTTGCCAGTTTCTAGTTGATGTCGAGTTACCAGTTTCTAGTTGATGTCAAGTTGCTAGTTTCTAGTTGATGCCAAGTTTCCAGTTTCTAGTTGATGCTGAGTGCCAGTTTCTAGATGATGCTGCGTGCTAGTTTTCCTTCATGTGCCAAGTTACCTAGTGTATGCCAAGTGTCTACATTTGGACGTGATTTCTGTGAGCCGACTTGTGGGATTTATTTCAATCACAACGTTAATGCTAAGATCTTTTCTTGGGATATGTCTAGACTATTGTTGGGTTGGACCTCCTCTTATGTGATGTTGTAGAATAATTTGTAAGCTATTTTGGCAAGTATATATAGAGTGTTTAGGCTTAGAGTTAGGAAAGTTTTAGCGAAAGTTTTCAAAAGACGATTGGAGAGTAGAACTGAAAGTGAGAATTTGCTGTTGGATCTTTGAATGAGAGTAGAACTAAAAGTGAGAATTTGCTGTTGGATCTTTGAATGTGAATGTATTTATATTTGGCCATAACCCAGAAGGCCTTATAGCTGGGCATATATGAAGATATTTTGATGAATCAATAAAAGTATTTCACTCTTCTTCCTCCTTTGGTTGCTATTCCTTGTGTTTGCTTCTATTGTGTTAGCTCTTGCAGGGTGGTTTGGGTAGCTGGGTGAGCCTTTGGCCGTAGTTATTCACCCTATTCATCCATTGCCTACGTCAGGTGGTATCAGAGCAAGAGGTAATTCTTACCAAAGGAGAAGTGGTAATTTTTACTGAGGAGGTACTAATTCTTACTAAGGAAGAGGTAATTCTTATTCTAGAGGTGGATTTCATGGTAATTGTTTCAGATGTGGTAAAGAGGGACATATATATTTTGAATGTAGATCTTTTGAAGGTGGGCAAGGTAACAATATTCAAGGAGATGATGAGGGTTCACCAAGTGGACCTGAGGCTGGAGAAAATTTGATGGTGAGAAGAAGCTTATGTAATAAGGGAAGTGATGAGGAACCTATTTTAAGGAGAAGTCTTTTCAAGACAAGATGTAAAATGGCTGGAAAATGCTGCAAGGTGATCATTGATAGTAGAAGTTCTACAAATTTGGCATCAGAAGAGTTGGTAACCAAGTTGTTGCAGAGGCTGAAACATCCCAAAACTTATCATGTTTCATGGATCAAAGATGAGCATAAGATATTGGTAAGTGAACAATGCCTTGTGAAGTTCAAAATTGGACATTCCTTTGATGAAGTTTTGTGTGATATTATGCCTATGGATTGTTGTCATATTTTTTTGGGTAGACCTTGGCAATAGGATAGATATGTTGTACATGATGGAAGATTGAATCAATGTACTCTTTGGGTAAATGAGAAGAAACAAATATTGTTGCTTTTGATTGAAAGTCCAGATGAGGTCAGTTGTACTATAATAAAAGTTTGCATGGTTAACAAGAAACAATTTGAAAAGGAAGTAAAGAAGAATCAAGTTTGCTTTGCTATAGTTCTTAGAGGAGCAAGTGTTGGTAGTAATGATCGAGTGACAATAGATAGTGATAGCTAAGTACCAATAGAAATTACATAATTTCTAAATGAGTATAAAGATATTATTGTTGATGATATTCCAAATGGTTTACCTCCATTAAGAACTATCAGTCATTGTATGGATATGATTTCTAGAGCTAGTTTGCCAAACAAAGCACCATATAAATTGACACCTATAGAGAATGAAGAACTTAACAGACAAGTGCAAGAGTTGTTGCAGAAAAGTTTGATCAGAGAAAGCTTGAGTCCATGTGATGTACTTGCTATATTAACACCTAAAAAGAATGGAGAATGGAGAATGTGTACTAATTCTAGAGCTATTAACAAGATCATAGTGAAATATAGGTTTCTTATGTTGAGTATGGATGACATAATGGATTGTTTGAGTGGAGCAAAGTGTTTTACCAAGATTGATTTGAAGAGTGGCTATCATCAGATCAAAATCAAAGAAAGTGATGAATGGAAGATTGCTTTCAAGATAAAGGATGGTTTGTATGAATGGTTGGTTATGCTTTTGTTTTGACTAATGCACCTAGTATTTTCACGAGGTTGATGAATGAAGTTTTGAAAAGATTTTTGGTTAAGTTTGTGATTGTTTATTTGGATGATATCTTGATATTTAGTAAGACTATGAAAGAACATCTTGAGCATATTAGACAAGTATTGTAGATGTTGAAAGAGGAAAAGTTGCTGATTAATTTGAAAAAGTGTTCTTTTATGCAAGAGGAGATTGTGTATTTCAAATTTGTGATTTTAGCTAATGGATCCTGAGAAGGTTAAAGCAAGTTTATAAAGAATTTTAGTGTTGTTTGTAATGCTATGACTGAGACAATGAGGGGAGATACAAAGGAATTCAAGTGGACACATGGAGCTGCTAAGAGTTTTGAGACTTTGAAACAAAAATTTGTTGAATTACCTGTATTGGCTTTACCTAATTTCAACAAAGTATTTCAAGTTTAATGTGATGCAAGTGGTAATGCAATAGGAGCTATATTAAGTGAAGAAGAGTTTTACATTTGTGATCAAGAATAAGAGTGGAGTTACTAATAGAGTTGCTGATGCATTGAGTAGAAGATGTTCTTTGTTGACTGAAATGAAGGTTGAATTTCTTGGTTTTGATGAAATGAAAGAGTTGTATGATGCTAATCCTAACTTTTCTGAAGCGTGGAAAGAGTGCAAAGCAACAAATTTGATAGATCACATAAGTAAGTATGATGAGTATTTCATTCAAGAAGGTATGTTGTTCAAAGGTATTCAGTTGTGTATTCCTTGATGGTGACACAACCCAAGAACAGAATAATACAGCCCCAAGAACAGAATGGACACAACAGGAAAAAGGGGGAAAATTATATTAACTGAGAAAATAAGCTAGTACAAATAGTATAGGAAAATAAACTTTGAAACATGCCCTAAGGGCTTACAATAGCATAAATCTAGAGATAATTTCTCCTTTCAGTACCTCCTCTCAAACTCCACTCCGAACTGCCTTTTACAATGCCAAAAATCTCCTTAAATAGACCTCAGAGGGTTAAGGACTAGGAGTACATTCTAGAAAGTGCTAGTAGGCATCCACCAACCAAATAGAAGGCTCCATAAGCTACGTTAGAAGTTGGCACAAATCTAGAAGAATCTAGAAACGGTAACTGAACTTCTGGGAGGCATAACTTTTGAACCGTAGCTCCGATTGACGAACCGTTTACATTTTCAAAAAGCTCTTGAAGTGCTCTATAACCCTATGGAAAAGCTTTGCTCATCCCCCATTTTTTGGCCCTTTTAGAGGTCATTTAATGCCCCTAACCTAAATTTGAAGCATTCTTAGGAGGTCTCCAAAACCCAAAAAATTGCAATAACTTTCAAACCGTGGGGCCTTTTGACCTGATTCTTTTTCTGGAATGCTCTAAATCACAATTACATTCATCTGGCCAATTCACACCTTCTAGGTCACCAAAATGATGGCCAAATTGCATGCTCCTATTTTTTTAGGATTTTCTAGCACACTAATAGTTGAACTGTGAGAGTTGGAACCTTTATTTGACCCAAATGGGTGTCCAAAAATGAAAACATATGAAACAGAAACTAAGTCTAAGTACATTTTTTTGGGTGACATAGGATTTCCCTTATACCTCTGGATGCTCTTGCATCATTCCTAAAAGTTCTATGAGGTTGAATCTGATTAAGGAAAAGCATAGTGGTGGATTGGCTGGACATTTTGGAATTGATAAGACATTGAGTTTGTTGAAAGAGAAGTATTATTGGCGACAAATGTATAAGGATGTTCAAAAATTTGTAAAGAGTTGTGGAGTTTGTCAAGTTGCAAAAGGGGTGAGTCAAAATACTAGTTTGTATACACCTATTACTGTTCCTGAGAAACCTTGGACTGACATCATTATGGATTTTGTTCTTGGATTTCCTAAGACAATGAAAGGTTATGATTCCAAATTTGTTGTAGTGGATAGATTTTCTAAGATGGCTCATTTCATAGCATGTAAGAAGACAACAGATGCTGAGCATGTTGCTAAACTTTTCTTTAAAGAGATTTTGAGATTGCATAGATTACGAAGAACTATTATTTCTGACAAAGATAATAAGTTTGTTGGTTATTTTTGGAAGAATTTGTTGAAAAAGATTGGTACTAAATTGAAGTTTAGTTCTACATTCCATCCATAGATAGATGGATAGCCAGAGGTTGTGAATAGAAGCTTGGGTAATTTGCTGAGATGTTTAGTTGGGAATAAGCCAAGTAATTGGGAGATGGTATTGGCACAAGCTAAATTTGCATATAATGATTCTATGAATAGGAGTATAGGGAAGATGCCTTTTGAGATTGTTACTGAAATGCATCCTAGAGGTATATCAAATTTGAGAGATGTTACAAGTGAAGAAAAGAGAAGCACTGCAGGAGAAGAATTTGCTGATTTTATGGAGTCTTTGCATAAGGAAGTGAAGTTGAGGTTGGAACAAAGTAATAAGAAATATAAAGAGAATGCTGATAAGTCTAGAAGAAATCATGATTTTTAAGTTGGTGATGAGGTGATGGTTCATTTGAAGAAAGGAAGATTCCCAGTTGGAACATATAGTAAGCTGAAGATGAGGAAGTTTGAACCTTCTAAGATCTTGAAGAAGTTTGACAATGGAAATGCTTATGAAGTTGAGTTACCTGATGATATGGATATATCTCCTATATTCAATTTTGCTGATTTATATAAGTATCACGAGTCAAATGATGAAGTTGTTGTAGCCGATGATTATCCTAAGAAGCAGATTGAAGAAGTTGAAAAGGTATTGGATCAAAGAGTTGGTAAGAGCACAAGAGGAAAAGAATGCAATGAATATTTGGTGAAGTGGAAGAATAGACTAGTTGAAGATGCTACATGGATTTCTCAATCTGAGTTGGATTCAACTCAGGTGGTGACACTTGCATGATTCAGGAGAATCATTTCTCCAACTCTGGTTGTTTGATGTAGGAGCATCTTGGGTTTCCTTGTAACCCTGCACTTTTGTTCATTCTGCTAGTTGATGTTGAGTTGCCAATTTTCAGTTGATGATGAGTTGCCAATTTCCAGTTGATACCGAGTTGCTAGTTTCTAGTTGATGTTGAGTTGCTAGTTTTCAATTGATGTTGAGTTGCCAATTTCCAGTTGATTCCAAGTGCTAGTTTCCAGTTGATGTCGAGTTGCTAGTTTCTAGTTGATGCCAAGTTACTAGTTTCTAGTTGATGTCGAGTTGCCAATTTCTAGTTGATGCAGAGTTGCTAGTTTCCAATTGATGCTGAGTGCCAATTTCTAGTTGATGCGGTGTGCTAGTTTTCTTTCATGTGCCAAGTTACCTAGTGTATGTCGAGTGTCTACACTTGAAAATGATTTATACAAGCCAACTTGTGGGATTTATTTCGATCACGCCATTAATGTTAAGATCTTTTCTTGGGATGTGTCCAAACCATTATTGGGCCAACCCTCCTCTTATGTAACATTCTAGAATAATCTGTAAGCTATTTTGGCAAGTATATATAGAGCATTTAGGCTTAGAGTTAGGCAAGTTTTAGGGGAAGATTTCAGAAGAGGATTAGAGAGTAGAATTGAAAGTGTGAATTTGTTGTTGTATCTTTGAATTTGAATGTATTTATATTTGGCCGTAACCTAGAAGGCCTTACAGCTGGGTATGTATGAAGATATTTTGATGAATCAATAAAAGTATTTCACTCTTCTTCCTCCTTTGGTTTCTATTCCTTGTGTTTGCTTCTATTGTGTTAGCTCTTGCAGAGTGGTTTAGGTAGTTGGGTGAGCCTTTGGCCCTAGTTATTCACCCTATTCATCCATTGCCTATGTCATTATAACTTTCAAACAAGCATTTCTTAGAAAAAATAAATGTATAGCCACTCAAAGATTTGCATTCTTTCCTTCTATTCTCATCGCACATAATTAATGAGAGTAAATATTTTGCAACATACTATGAGAAGTGTCATCCAAGGCTAGTAACCAACAAGTTTTAGCATATAGTTTTGGAATTTAAACCTACCTGGTTGCATAAGAGCTTGCTAGGTTGTATTCTAAAATACATTTTCCATTTCAATCTCATGTTTATACAACTATGTGATCGAGCTAATTATGATTGATAATACTTAAATATGTTTGAAATATCTAGTAGTCAGAAGTAAATCCATGAATTTTTAATATCCAAATATTTTCATAAGAATTAAAGGTGTAAATCCTACGTGGAATTGGGGTAAAACCTAAATCAAGGATGACCAAGCAAGGTCAAGATGAAAGGTGTAGGCTAATAATGATGAAATTTGGAATATCCCTAAAATTTAGGAAGTGAAATAAATGATTCTATAGGGGTAAAATGAAATCAATCACCTTAACACAGTTAGAAGGGGGAAGACCAAGATCCACCCCTTGGATTAGGTTTGATTGATACAAAAGGAAGTATCAATACAAACCCTAATGAAAAAGGGCTAAATTACTCATAATTGTTTCCCTCTCACCTCCACCTTAAGAGGGTTTAAGAAAGAAGATGTACAATATAGAGATGAGATATGAGGAAGTGATGAAGTATATAGAAATGGAAGAGAGGAAGATAAATTTTCTTGTGAGATATAACTTTGAAAATGGGTTGTCAAACAACCTCTAGAAGGTTTGATTCTGTCTATTTGGACTAAAAAATGGGCTACATACAATACCCATAATTCATTTGGTGATTTGTAAGGGGTGTCCTAAATAATTGGGGAAAAATAGAGCATCAAGGGTGTAGTGTGCCCCTAATGAAAGGTGTGCAATGCTAATTCTAATTTTGTTTTTTTTAATAAAGGGTATCAATTTTGTAACTTTTTCTCCAATTCAAGATCCAAAACTTGAAAAATGAAGGATCTGTTTGTTGGTTGTTGGGGAGGTTTTCCCCAGTCAAACCCTAGTTTAGGATTTAACCTTCAATTGAAATAAATATATAATGCTAGCAAGTAGTAGTGATAGATCTAATGTAAAAGAAATGTCAATCTACAAATATGCTATTGAATTTGGAACGCAATCAAGTATGTAGATATAATAGTTTTCACTCAACTTCAAAACCCTAGAAAGGAAATCAAAGTGATATAAGAACCTTCATGTATGAATGTTCTTGAAATACACCTTATGAATGCATGTAGATGAATGTATATCTTGAGAGGATGGGTGTAAAAAATGTATAAAGGATCTTATATGTATGAATCCTTGATCTTCAATGGAGGATGCTCAAATTCCTTGGATGCTTGAAGAATGCTTGAGAACTTGAAAGCTTGAGATTGTGACTACTTGAACTTGTGGATGCTAGAATGTATGTGGATGAGAAATAGAGAAAATTGGAAGGGTTTATAAAGGGATTAACATAGTTAAATCCTATATGCTAACCTTCCTAAAAGTTTTCACCCTAAAACTAACCAGACACATGATCTAAGCGTAGGACCCAAAATAAGGCCCAATTAATGGTGAACTGTGGCCTTGCTTATCCCATTAGGGACACACTATGCCCCTAATTACTAGGGCCTAGAACCTCCAAGATCTCTTTAGGATCTAAAATAGGTCCCAGATCCCTACAATTAGCCACAAAGTCTAAGATATATCCATTTCAGTGCAGAGAGAAGATTCCAAGTGGATAGATGACGGGAAGGGCTTACCTAGGAGGATAAATCCTACCTCAATCTTAATGCCATTAAAATAGGAGCTTTAAAGATGCTCTATTAGGTTTTACTCAAATTCTACCTAGGAGAAAGGACAAAAAAGAAAGAAAGAAAGGAAGATGCAAATAAATGATGAACTCACATTAAAAATGAGTTCTAAATCATCATTAAATTGAAGAATGTCCAATTTAAGATGGTACATTTAACCCCTAATTTAGTGAAAGTGTGGGTTAACCCATACTTGTAGTAAAGTAGAGAGGAGAAGAAGAAGAGAAGAAGAATACAATGAATCTCAACGAGATAGGACATCACTTAGTCAAAGAGAACAAGTCCTCATGACTAAGGGTCACAACTCCACATCCATGCATGAGGGTGAAAATAAAAGTAAAAAGATATAACAAGGGGTTAGTACTAAAAACAAACCCAAATCAGCTAGTGAAAGAGACCCCAGCTAAATAAATAGTTCACCTGTAAATATTGTATTTGGAAAGTTGTCACAAGAGCATAAAGGATGACATAAGAAATGCATGAGAAACATAATTAATATAATAGATTCAAGATCTATCTCTACTATCATGAAAGAAAATGAGAGAGAAGGGAGAGAAAAATGATTACCTTGCCTAGTAGAGTTCCCACCCTACTATGAATCACCAATAGAGTTGCTACAAAAGATGGTGTTGAATGCTCTAATGGGGTACTAACTAGCTAGTCAACCCACCAAATTTACCTTCATAGATCAACACACTATATCACCATGACATGGTCCTATGAAAATGTATTACCTATGTATGGGACTTAGAATGTTGTGCTTGAATGCGTTACCTAAATAAGGACTTAGCAAGTTGTTATGCATTATCCAAATATAAGATTTAGCATATATATGTTTGGTTGATTTACCCATGAATGCAATTTTAAGTTTATGCACATTACTCATTATGAGATTTGACATATGTTATTGGGTGTGAAAAAGAGGGATGAAGTAAAAATGCATATATTTGAGAATAACTTAGAAAGAATACCTAGCATCTAGGGCTAAGGTACACTAAATCATGCTTAGAATCTATATTTGCTGCCCCAAGAAAGAAAGAGGGTGTAGGAGGGTGTATGTATGCCCCCCTCCTTATCATGTCTAGATACTAGACATGAGAAGGAAAATTAGTCCAAGCCCTAACCAACAACTACTAATACTTATAGTTACAAATAACACCCAGTCCAATTAAGCTTGTTGCTTGGGGGAAAATTTAATGAGGAAGGGCCCTATCCATTGTTGTTGCCTCTACATACACTAGCCCCAAAGAAAAAGGATACCTAATTACACAATAAGAAAATATCCTGATAACAAAAATTTAGATTATATTCATAGCAAAGAAGCATGTCTCTTACTATTGGTGCAAATAAGTATTTACTTATTACACTTACTTAAGTTTACTTAGGTTAATGCATTATATTCATATTTATTTATTAGTCACCCAGGAGTATGTGCACTCTTGTGAGTTGTCATGATGACATCACAGGGGTCCACACCTCTTTTAAGCACATGTTGTCTACAACACAGGAATCTTCTACACACATATGACACTTTTTCATTCTTATCCATTCATTTAGAATGTTGGATAAGGTGCTTTGTTGTCTTATCTCCTAGTTGTTTCTAGAGACATTCTAGGTGCTTCTTGAGAGGCCTTTATATACAAGCACTCCTAGTGTACTCTGAAGCTGGCATATTGAATGAATATCATCATTTTGATCATACTCTCTCTATTTTGGTCTACTATGTGCTTGTGTTGAGTTTTTTATTTCTTGGGTGAATTTTGGCCTAAGCCAAATTCTTACATGGTATCAGAGCTCGGAGGGAGATTCTCTACACATAGCCATTCAAGACTGTTCATGCTTTAGCACCTCAACCCAAATCCAGAGGATCCACAGAGCTAGATTTGACCTTACTGTTGTGTCCAGAGCATCAATTCGGTGAAGATCAACTATAAATTTGCCTATGTTGGGTGAAAGTTGATCGTGAGGCAAAGTTTTTTTGCAAATCAAAACCTGGAGGCCCCAATTTGCAATTCGGGTATGGTCATTTTTCGATCTAATTAATTGGCTTTTTAGATCTGACTATTTTTCTTCTCTATAATTTATTTCCAAATTTAGTATTTTTGAAAATTTTTATATAGTCCAGGTAGAGAAATTTTTGACGAAATTATTTATTTATTGTAGGGTTCCTCTTAAATTTATGAGCATATACATCACACTAGGCTATGCTTGCATATTTTTTGGCAAAGCAAGATCGAAAACTGGCCACCACATATACCCTCACCAGCCACCACCCTCTCCACAATCTGGCAAGTAGAGCTCTTTTATTTTCTACCTATAGCTTGGTTGTATTAAATTGCACAAAGTGCTATTACACATGCAATGTGGGATTAAATCCCCACACTCTAGTGATAGAATAATGGCCATCAGCAACAGTATTCAAAAATTTGGCAGTCGTTGCTATAATTTTGGTAGTCGCACAACAAGTAGTACCCTCAGACATGCGACAAAAAACAATTTGTTCACCCATTGCACATAGCTCCATGTGAAATTATCATTCAGGGACACACGACAATATTAAAATAGTCTAAAAACCACAGCCACATAACCCCACCACACTGTACATCTATAGTAGCCCTCTTCCACCACGTGATGATCTTCCACTAGTTTTCCATGCCACGTCACATAGTGACTGTGCAAGCTCCTCAAGGACACATGTAATTTGACTTGGCACCATGTCAAAACTATACCCTGCCACGTTAGCAAATTCTATACAGTTTGTACAATATGATAATGCCACCTCAACCATTGACATCATATCAAGGAAGGAGTATGCTGATGTCATCTTTTTTCTATCTTAAAATTGATGCTCATTTGGATGTCATTCTAGGGAAAATTACAACAACTGTGATGGCCGTATGACCATCAAATTTAACCCCATCATTCATTGATGCAACCCCTCTCCAGATTGATTTTGGTTTTTGCAATCCAACTTTGGGAGGCCATAAATTGGACATTTGGACTCCAAATCAAGTGCAATTTTTTTTTGAAATTGGGTAGAATTTTCTAAATTTTTCAATGGTGTAGCTCTTTTCTAGTTTTGGTGCAAGGATTATTCAAAAATTGCATTTTTTGGTGACTATACCTACATAATCCTATATTTTGCAACTTCAAACGCTCTGTACGACACATCTGGAGTTGAAAAAAGTTTTTTTTTTTGAAAGTGCATTATTTTTTGTCTACTTTCTAGATCTGTAGCCAGATTTTGGGTTGTGTGGACAAAATTGTCACTTTTAGAAATAGGGCCTTTCTTTGCTTTGTAATGCTTTAGAATTGTAGCACATTGTAAAGTTTCAGATTTATACTCCATTAAGAGGTTGTAACAAGAAAAATTAGAAGTCCACGAAGGCCAAAATTGGCAAGTGGCCCATTGTAATCACACTATTGATAAAGTTCCCAAAGCATCTATTTTTGGGGGTTTCTTGATTTAGTGAAAAAGGGGGGTGTTCTTGGTGTTGTGTTCTCTCTTTTTTGCACATTTCTTTCATTTTTTGCATTATGGGAAACTTTAAGTTTCTTAAATTAACTCCTCATAACTATGCTACATGGTTAATCAAAATGTGGTATCACTTAATGCATAATGGAGTTTCACAATATGTAGATGGTACTCTTTCTAAACCAACAGGTGATAATGTATCAACAAGTGATATTTCAGCTTGGGTAGAAATCGATAAGAAATCCCTAGGTGATATATGTTTGGGGGTAGATGATAAGATCATGTCTCAAAACAAGAAGTGTTCTACATCTAAGGAAGCTTGGGATACCCTTGAAAACCTTTATGGTAAAGTGTCTGAAGAGGATGTTTTCAAAATTTAAGATGAGCTTGTTTCCTTAGATCTTAAGTCATATGACTCCATACAAAATTTTATCATCAAGGTGAATGAATTAAGGACAAAGCTTACTAATTGTGGGAGTTATATCAAAGATGACATACTGATCTATCTCATTCATAATAAGCTACCATTGGAGTATTCCACATTTGTATCTTCTTTTAACACCTCAAAGACTACCTTATGGTCTGCCTACAAGAAAGTCACCTTTGATGAATATGCTAAACTGTTGGATGATGAAGAAAATAAGTTGAAATCAATGGGGATTCTCAAATCACCTAAATTAAAAGCATCAGTGGCCAACAATGAGGGTTCTCAAAATTCAGCTGGACAATCTTCAAATAAAGGAAAGAGTAAGAAGAAATGGAAGAGCGGATCTGAGATGCAGAAAAGACAACACCACAATCTAATGAGCAAGGCAAGTCCTCGAATTCCAGCAAGAAAGGGGGCAACAATAAGGAGAAGAAGAAGTGTGCTTATTGCAAGAAATCGAGTCATGAAGAGCATGAGTGTTATCTCAAGAAGATTGATGAGTTGACCAACATCATGAAGAAACATAATGTTCCATTACCTAATGCTTATAAGGATAAAGGGTCATCTTTAGATTCCAAGGGCAAAGGGGAAGCATTCATGACAAATGAAAACTCTTCAAAGGAATGGATATTTGACTTAGGTGCCTCCTATCACATGGGTTCTTCAAAGGAGGTTTTTTCTTCAATGAAGCAATCAAAGGTACCACACATCTTCATGGGGAATGATAGAAAAATGGAAGTTGAGGGAAAAGGAAATGTAGAAATGGAAAATGGAGAGTTTTAAGATGTTCTCTATATTCCAAACCTAAGTTAAAATCTCCTATCAATCTATCAAATCACTCACCTTGGAGATGGACATAGAGTTGACTTCCTTCCAAACTCAGTTCAAGTGCATAGTCTTAAAGATGATTCCTTGGTTGCAGTAGGGAAAGTGAATCACAACAAGTGGTTGTACTCTTTCTCCCATTTTGTACCTGAATCTCCTTCAAAGGCCTTGTTACCGCTTATGGCATGAGTGGTATGGTCATCTTAACTTTCGCTATCTTCAGCAACTTTGCACAAACAAATGCTCAAAGGTCTACCTCAAATCAAATTTTCCAAAGGTGAATGTTCAACAGATTCAATGGATATGCATCTAGAGGGGAAGTTACAAAGAGGGAAGTCTTCAAGAGTGCTAGGTGTTCTATAGATGGTTCACATGGTATTAGCAGGTCCTTTTGCATTCAACTAGGGTCGCTACATACTTACCTTTGTTGATGACTTTTCAAGGTTCACTTGGGTCTACTTTATTCATAATAAAAATGAAGTGTTGGACACATTTCTAGTCTTCAAGACTCGTGTAGAATGGAAATCCAAAAAGGCCATCAAAGTACTCCAAATGGACAATGGAAGCATGTATGTGAACAGAAGATTTATGGACTTTTGTAGACATGAGGGAATTGATCTTTAGACTCCACCAGCATTTAGTCCACACAAGATAGATGCTGTTGCATTGAGGATCTAAACTCTTAAATCTATGGAAAGTTGCATGATTCATGCCAAGTCTCTTGATCCATCATTAAAATTTGAAGCAATCTCTTGCGCCACTCACATTCTTAATCATTCTCCTCATCTAGCCTTAGATGGAAAGATTCCTTTTGAGGCATGGTGCAGTAGAAAACCTATTGTGACACACTTTAGAGTCTTTGGTTGTCCTGCATGGGCAAATATATCTTCTAGGGGATGTAAGGCATAGTCATCTTAGCCTTGTACCTTCATTGGTTATAAAGATAGTGTGAAGGCATATAGACTTCTAGATCCTAAGATACATTAGATATTTGTGGAGAAGGATGTTCATTTTAAGAAAAGTTCACCAAGCTTGTCCCCTACTCCTCTCTACACATCATATAGGGTGGAAACTGATAGTGAAACCAGCGATAGTGCTTCAAAAAATTTAGACACATGGGGTTCTATCGACAGTTGCAGTGAGAGGTCACTCCATCAATTTAGTCTGCATGCATACATAGCCATAGTGATAGGTCCACAACAATAGGGTACATCAAGTCTTCTAGATACAGGATCAATGATAGATTTGGGGGATAGTATTCATGATTTACCTGTTCTTCTTGATGTAGAATTACCTTGTTTAGTTGTCACGAAGGTTCCATTCAAATCTCTTTTTCATTCTCTACATGATCAATCCTCACAGGTTGAAGTGATTGTGGATGCTTATGATCAACAGTTGCAGTAGGGTTCTTCATTAGTTATAGAGACAGATAGCTCTTTGGGATAGGTTCTTTAGCCAATTGAGCAAGTTTTAGGGACATCACTTATCCATGTGATTCTTTCCACACACAACAGAAGCATCTCATATGTACCCTTGGTATTGTTTCTTCCTAAGGGGAGGAACACCATTTTGCAGTCTTGGATCAACTTCTTCATCAGAGCAATCACTGGCAGACATTCTTCTTTTGGGGGGGGAGCCTATCCTATATCTCTTCCTCTTCTCATCATTCTCTTATGTATGTACTATATGTATGTCGTAATGGGCGGGTCTTGATTACTCCATCCATCCATGCATCCCTATTTATCTCTCTTTTTTGGGGAGGGTTTTTCCCATGAGATTTTCCCTCTTTCTCCACTTTATGAGAGATTGCATATCATTATGTACATGGGTACCTAACATGGCCTAGTAGCCAGGACCCATTTTGCATTGCATCCTAGATTTTGTAAGCTTAAGGGCATTCCCCTAAGTTGCACTTAAGGGGGGGTGTTGGTGTAAATAAGTATTTACTTATTACACTTACTTAAGTTTACTTAGGTTAATGCATTATATTAATACTTATTTATTAGTCACCCAGGAGTATGTGCACTCTTGTGAGTTGTCATGATGACATCATAGGGGTCAGCACCTCTTTTAAGAACATGTCTTCTACAACACAAGAATCTTCTACTCACATATGACACTTTGTCATTCTTATCCATTCATTTAGAATGTTGGATAAGGTGCTTAGTTGTCTTATCTCCTAGTTGTTTCTAGAGACATTCTGGGTGCTTCCTGAGAGGCCTTTATATACAAGCACTCCTAGTGTACTCTGAAGTTGGCATATTGAATGAATATCATCATTCTGATCATACTCTCTCTATTTTGGTCAACTTTGTGCTTGTGTTGAGTTCTTTAGTTCTTGGGTGAATTCTGGGCTAAGCCAAATTCTTACACTTACGATACAATAACATAGAAAATTGTGAAAAACATATATTGCTTGTGGAAAGAGGATCCTCAAAGGAAAGAAATCTTAATAACATGGTGTCCACCTAAGAGGACTTGATCAAGATAACATAGCCACATTCTTTTTCTTCTTCTCAAAGATGTTATCTTGATCAAGTCCTCTTAGGTGCGCGCGCGCGCACACACACACACACACACACACACACACACACAGGGATCCTTGGATGAAGGATAATAATCTCCAAACAAGGGAATGTGTATATAATGGATATAGTTTTACTTGATAAAGAAAAGGTGTTGACCTAGAACATGAACCTCTTGTAAAAGAGACAATCCATAGTCAAGACCCAATTCTTCATATAAAATTAACAATGTCATAAATTAAAAAATTTCCATGTAAGCTTAAAGAAAGTAGATCCATAGAGAAAAGTATAAAGAATATACAAATATTCCTACCCCCCAAGTGTGAGACTAAAAGGATATCTATGGTAGATTATATGAAAAAATCCTTGCAAGATATAAGGATGAGTTGTAAGAAAAAATTCAAAGCCATACACAAAATTCAAACACCCAATATCTAACAAGAAGGATATAATGCTACTCCAAAGAGGAGATAAAGAAACATCACAGGACAATAAATTCTAAATAACACAAGATGCTAGAAAAGAATATCACACATGAAGTAAGCTACAAATGATCATCAAACAAGATGTAATAAAAACTAAAGTATGAAAAGACACTTGTTAGGCAAAAACTACAACCATGAGTGCAACAAAGTAGTGTATACCCACATATAATAATGTTTCACAAAACAATAAAAATCTATAAATAAATGAAATAAAGAGATGAAGGGATTTCATGTTATGCCTACTTACTTATCATGAAATATGCAACAAATATATAATGGATCCTTGAGAGAAAAGAGAAATAGGATCCAATATAGGTACTAAATGATAGATATAATATGAATTGATAAGGGATATTAGATGCATTGAAGAAGGGAATGACACATTATGCATCCCTAAGTGTAAACAAAGCTAGAAAAGGGAGATAATAGATCAAGCATGTTGGTGCACTTTCAGTCTCCTAGTTTTGAACTCCTATTTTTTTGTCAAGTCAAGATCAAACTAGTCAAGGTTCATGTCTAAGTGGTCACTAGGATGATTTCTCTCTCTCATCTCCCCACATTAAAAACATATCTTAGTGGGAAATAAATGCTTATCAGTCTGCTAGGTGATTCTAAATGGGTGGGTAAGTGTCAAGCATATCCCTAAGATGAGAAGAAAGCTATCTCTTTGATAGAATCCAATATATGGTCAGTCAATTCTCATTATGGGACTTGTTCCAGTTGGAGAAGAGGATCACATGAACATAAGAGAACAAGGAAGCATAGAGATACATGGTCAAAGTCAAAGAGTTTATCTTGGTGACTAAGGAATGGAAATCAAGCTCAATGAAATTTGGCATGAAGTCACTTGGAGAGAGGAAGAAATGGAATTGATCAACCATGATGAATCCTCTAGTTAATTCTAATTTTTGCATGAAGAACTCAATAAACATCATAGACTTCATCTTCATATCTAAAAGTGAAGGAAGAATAGTCAAATTGTTCAAGATGTTGGAAATAAGAGGTAGGCAAGGTTACTAAGAGGGGAGGGGTGAATTAGTAACCAATAAAACTTGAACTTAATTCACCAATTAATCCTTCGTATAATATTCTGATCTAATTTCATGCATGAAAGAATGAAATAATATAAACATTCATAGCAATTTAACACAAGATATGGTAACCTAGAAACCTTCCAAATAGAAAGTAAAACTGGGGTGGGGATGATACCCACAAGATTTAATACTGCAATATAAAGTTAACCTGTTAAGGCTTATAATTGATCACTTCTAATGATTTGCCCTATTAGGAGAAGCAAGGATTGTGAGGTCCACCATGCGAAAGGATTTACAAAATATATAGCAAAGTATGCACTTAGTAAAAAGATTTACATAAGACTATTAAGTCTACCTTGTTAAAGGATTTAATTGATAGACCTGTTAGGATAAACTAGTGGCTGATCTTTGATCTGCAGCTCTGATTTTCTTGTTGAGATTCTTTGAATTGTAATGATCACCTTGCTGTGATAGATAAATCTTTGCTATCCCTTATATTGCTTGTAGCCTTCTTAATTCATAATTTTTCTTAGTATACTCTACAGATCTCTTATTTGGACATGATATAATGCATTACATCCATACCAATCCAAATCACAACTTACTGGAGTCAGCTGCAATACAAGTTTCACCAAAATCCACAAAGTCAGCCCAACTATTGTAACATGGGTTTTGAAGACAAACTCGATGATGTTCTAATACTCAACAACCACTTTTAACACTCAAAATCATCTAGAGCTCAGTTGACAAAGAGGCTTGGTTGATATTGATCACTTTCAAGTATCTTGAACTTGGTCAACACTATGTCACTTGGTGAACAATATAAAACTTGGCATATACTAAATCACTTAGTTGACATTCCATGGCTTGGTCAACACTAGATTTACGTTGCTAACATTGCAAACTCAGTAGACATTGGAGAAAATGGTTAACTCTATGTAGCTCAGTTGACATTGTGGAGCTTGGTTAACACTAGAGTTTCCATCACTTGCACTAAAAAAATTGGTAGATACTACTATACTTTATATGAACTGTACATAGGTTTTGAAGCTCAGCAGAAACTAAGAAACTTGGTAGTAAGTGTATATTGATAAGTGTGAGTCACTAATAAAAAAATTGACGTTAATTTCAACAATATCCCCCTTTAGCATGAGTGACAAAACACTTATCATCCCAAAAATTGGATACTCAAAATTTAAAAATCAAATCATTCTTTTATCATCATTCTGTGTCTACAACTTGGTAACATACTCTATTTTTTAGATTTTTTCAAAATTTCTTTTGTAAAAGATGTTTTTCTTCTTAGAGTACTATTCCCCCATATATACATACTTTAAATGTCTTTGCATATACTTCTCCCTCTTTATACACATATACATTCATCTATACTTCTCCCCCTTTTTGACATAAATGCCAAAGGTGTATACTATATGTTAATACCAAAATGTGACAAGAATTTAGAGTGTACCTTCAAGATTAATGCCATTTTCTTTTCCCAATTTTTGTATAACACCTTACTTGCATGCAATACAATCTAAACTTCTACTGATAACTCCATCATGTGATCAACTATGGAGAAGTTATTGTCATGGATGAGTGTCTTAGCATGTGCAATGAATGTCTACAATGCATCCATGTTTGTAAGAATCATGCCTTATATTTTTGCAAGTGTGGCCCTGATCCCAGCTTCTTCCCTTATAATTCTGCT
The DNA here is from genome assembly GCA_028749045.1 of Cupressus sempervirens. Classification (NCBI taxonomy): domain Eukaryota; kingdom Viridiplantae; phylum Streptophyta; class Pinopsida; order Cupressales; family Cupressaceae; genus Cupressus; species Cupressus sempervirens. The sequence goes on along the minus strand of CM053791.1, from coordinate 406,890,920 downwards.
TGCAAATTTGTCAAAAATCTGATCTTTGAATAATGAGTAGAATTGTATCATGGGTCAAGTGACAACTGGTTTGCAATTGCCTTCATGTTTTCATCTATCTTGGATAATTTCTCCTTGATATTCATGGTGAAGATTGATGTATCACATAACTTAACAAATAATGAAGTGACATTATTTATAGATGTTTCCAATGAAACAAGAATAGTAGACAATTTTACTTAGTTTATTGCAATTTTTTACGCCACTTTTTCTTATACCTTGTTTTCAAACTTTCTCTCTGCTCTTTGTAGCAACTTATCCTATCCATTCAAGTCTTCAATGAATTTCTAGACAACTTTTGTTAACTAATCCAAAATAGGTTGTGTACTATCAACCTCAATACTTAGTGCATTTACAAATATGTCCTTTATATCTTCAATCAATTGGGTTTCCTTTCTCTTCTCTTCTCTAAGCTTTTGTTGCTTAGCTCTCTTTTGCAATAATTCACCAATGGTGTTTATTTGATCAAGAGTGAGAGTAGAGATATCTAAATTCAAAATAACTATGTCCTCATCTAGATCAATTTCTTCTCCTTTACCCTTACCCTTATCTAAAATTTTAGTACTTGATTGAGAGTTGTTCTCAACTATCATTATACTAGTTATGGACATATGTAGAATAGAAATGATAGTAGAAACTAAGGGGCTAGCAAAAAATGTAGATATGACATTAATAGTAGAAATAGTTTGTTGCTGCATAAATAAACCTGATGATGGAGGCACTTGTTTCTTGATAGATGAAGTGCTGGTCACTTCAATTAGTGGAATACTCATCTAAATAGGTTCTAAGCTTGGTTGGGTTCTTGATGTTGTAGTGGTACCCACAAAAAACTCGATAGAAGCTTTCTTTAAGCCTGATTGCACCAAGGCTTTGCTCAAAGAATGAGGAAATGAGGCCATTACTGCTGCTGCAATATTTTTTGCATAAGCGTCCTCAATGCTTTGTATCTTTGGAAGAATTCCTCCAATAGATTCTTATTCCTCCTTCTCATCATCTAGATTGACATCATAAATATCATCATCTTGTATTTCTATATTCTCTTCCTCATCTTTATCACCACCTTTTTCATTAACATGAACAACAAAATCACTAGGTTGATGCAGTTTGTAGATGTTCTTCCATGTGTTTGTAGTTGCCTTTACTACACATTCAATGTTTTTGAGAAGTATCATGCAAGTGTTCATCTTGAGAGTGAACTTCTATTCATTTTCGTTCAAAGCTTATTTCACGTCCTTTTCATTGAGACTCAACATGAATTTCCTTACAATCTATTCAAAGATGTCTTTTGCAATCTTCTTTGCATGCTCCCATCTAGGCTTGATTGCTTGCATAAGCTCATCAAGAATTTATGAGTAAACTCATTGAGAGAATACTTCCATTTTCCCAATTTGGTCATAATAAAATCTTCAATCCATCTTTTATCATTTGCATTCCTTGATTCATATTTGAGGAATTTGAAACATGCCATGCCAGTTCCTTCTTCCAATTTATTTAACCTTTTTTGAAGTGGAGGTACAGGCTTTTTGAAGATAATCTGCTTGGTATCCTCTTCACCTAAATTCAATTTCTTTCTAGACTTTGGTGCCCTTCTTGTGAATACAATATTGGATGACTTAGTAGGTTTGGTTATGATAACCTTACCTTTCTTCCTTATAGGATCTTCTTCCTCAGATTTGGTTTCCTCATCTTCATCCTCTGCATCATCTTCTTCCACTTCATCACCTTTTTCTTCTATCAGCTAGAGAGTAGAACTTGCTTATCTTAGTTTTGCTATTCTCTTTATTCCTTTGTCAACTTCTTGAGGAAGCTTAATTTCAAGTTCTATTCTTGCCTTGCCTTCTTCATAAGTCTCAAAATAAGGTGCCTTAGGATCCACAAGCTCATTCAATAGTGCCTAAATGATATCTTTTGATGAAGGGTACTGCCCTTAATACATTAAACTCACAACAAAAACAAAGAAACGACAACAAATGCAAGAACACAATATGGACTTCTTATTATTGCCACAAATGCTAAATTACATAATTCACAATTACAATATGCTAATCCACATGGGCACCTTCATTACAATAATCTACCAGACAAGCTATGAATTATCACCCAGAGTTGTTCTAGACAATGTTTGGGCCTTTCTTAAATATATAATTTTATGCCACCTAGGAAGGTTCTAGACTTTGAAACTTAATGCATAGGGCTAACAAACCCTAAAAAAACATATAGAGTTAGCCAAATACATCTTTGACAATTATTTTAGATATTTTGGATAAACCAGCTTTAGAAGGCCATAACTCTCGAATTGTTGCTTTGATTGGCTATTATAACCACTTTTTGGAAACAATAGCTCCTGATCTACATAATCAAAATGGAGCAAGCACCCTTCCATCAAGTTTTAAGACCTCATCCAGGAACTCTAAGGCCTCCAACTTTGATCCTCCAAATTTTTCTGCAAAATTTTCCACCAAAAATCCTTAATAAATTCTCTAATACTTAAGTTGGAGTAATGAAATTTTTATGGTAGGCTCATAACTCTAAAATAAACCTTCATGTAGAAAATGAGAACATTTTGAGCTCGTATGAAAAACTTACTATAAATAGCAAGTTCCCATGAATAGTAACCGCCCTATCTACTAGTCCTTATTAAAATAGAAAAGCCTGAAAATAAAATATTTTTGGGTGATGCAAGATTGCTCTTACACCCAAGATGCTCTTACATCCTCTTTGGTGTCATCAATGTTAAACTCATACTCCAAAGGCTTAATCCATGCCACTCTTGGTCTAACTACCTGAATATAAACTTTGTCATAGTCCACCATGAAATAGATATCATTTGTGTAGTCTTCTACAAGCTTCTTAGGTATCCTATATCTATTATGTATATTCTCTTTTAATAATTCAAAGTAGTTGTCCATGACACTATCAAAGTTTTCACCCATTTTTTCTATATACTCATTTATTTGATATAAAAAGGGACATCTTTTCTTCATACTACTGTACCTTTGAAAGGGAAGAATTTTTGCACAAAGAAGAATAAAAAAATCAAGAGTGAACCAAACTTACATGGATTGTTCTTGGAACCTCTGATGCTCTCCACGTTCTTATTGAACTTTTCAATAACAACTCAATAAGGTCAAATGCCATATTATTCTTCACTACTTTGAGAGCCAAATCAACTGTGTCACATGACACACTATTGAGATGACTAGAGCTATAGATCTTATGAGAGATCATGTGAATTCCAAACTTTAGTTCCATGTCTATGATTTTTCTTATCTTCATTCCTCTTCCATCCCACTCGGCAAGAGTTTGATTCACCAGTTCAACTTGACCTAATGTTTTGGTTGCTTTGGATTTGTTCAACATTGGAAGACCAGTGATTCTATGAATCATTTTCTTCATTATCTAAATATGTTGCTCCAACCATAACTATCCATTATGCACACAACTTAGAATATATCTTATCCATTTGACCTGGAAGTCTCTTGGCATATGTGATATGTGTGTCAATCCCTTTTCTTCCAAATGTTGATGCTTATCTTTTAGAGCACCATTCACACATAACCCATTCAATGCTTCATCCATCTCATGAGTGCCTAGCTCTTGAATAGAATAGTGATAATGTGAATGGATATCATGCATGAGAAATACCTTGGGCTGAATTTGTGATGGTGCACTAGCTAGGTCAAGTAATTTTTCCAAACTCAACTTTAATTTTGGTGCCTTACAATCGACTCCTTCAACCAACATTTCAGACCGTTTCTTGATTTTTCTGCTAGAAGACACCATGCTTGGTAGGCTTTGTTTTTGAAAACTTAAAAAAATCCTTCAACAAAAAATACTCAATTCATTTAGGGGATTTGAAATCATCCTACCCTAATAGCTTTGGAAATTTGTGGTAAAATAATGCCTTCAATATTTCCTCCTTAACAAATTTCTTCTTTTCAATCACCATTAATTCTTGGTACATTTACTTGATGATAGGTTCTCTTCCAATTAGTTTCAGCCTTCAATTCTTGGAAGAGTTTCATAAATTGGCACAATTATTATCACTTGGTAGAGTCTTCAATAACTCAATGTCCACATACAATACTTTGGTGTATCCCAACCTTGCTTGACAGAGTCTTGCGACCCAACCTAGCTTAGTAAGGTCTTGAATTTCTGCAACCATTCAGTGATCCTTGTGAATCTTGAATGCTAATATGGATCTCTTCTTCTTAGTGGCCAGAACTAATGAGGGATGTCTGCTTTAGAATATTAGTTCCAGTTATTCCCTTAGGGATTCAAGTTTAAAAGATTGAGTCACCCAACTCTTGAGTAACATCTATCTCATAACTTGGGCTTGTATTCTTAGGAGATTTTGTTATCCATTACTACTTCATCTACTTTCTAATATTGTCAGCCTTGACTTTCTTTTCATTTTCAATTTTTCTTATGTTCATATAGTTCTTGGCAAGATGTCCAAGTTCTATACAAATGAAACATCTTTTAATGGTATCTCTTTTCCTCATGTGATGTTTCACACAGTTTTCTCCAATGTGCTCAAATTCACCACAATAGCGATAATCCATCCAAATATTGCTTTTACAATATGTTGTGCTAGATTCAATTGCTTGGTTTTGCATTCAGAAGATTTTTGTCCTTGTTTCTTGAAATTGTATCATTTTCCTTCAAACTTAGATTTGTCCTTGCATTCACTTGCTCTATGTCCATGCTTATTGTAGTTGTAGCATTTTCTATTGAATTTTGCTTTACCATTGCTCCAACACTTGTTTGAGGTATGACCTATCTTACCATAATGATTGCAAGAAGGCCTTTGATTCTTTTAAGCTCCTTTCTTGGATGATTCACCTTTTTCTATGTATCCTATTCTAACTTTGACTTTGCGTCTGTTTGTTTATTCAATTAATTCATGCTTTCTTGAGATTTCATCATCCTTTCATTGATTTTCTTTCTAGTGTTTAGATCATTCTACAGTCTTTCATTTTCCAACCTTAGATTCATAAGTTCTTCATTTGCATTAATGAGTTGATCAATGAAGTCTGCTTGGTAAAGGGATAGATGTTGAATTTCATTGTTCTTTTCTTCTAAATATTTAGCTTTGTCTTTTTCTTCCATGACTTCACATAATCTCATCGATTGGATTTATTGTTCTCTTTTTAGCTTTCTAACTTCTTCTTAAAGATTAAAATTCTTTTCTAATAGGTCATTGATTGGTTCATCAGATTCATCTAAATTTCTTTTAGGATATATATCTTCCATTCTTTCTTCAATGTAGAGATTTTCTTTCATTTGTGTTGCAAGATTTTCCTTCTTTTCAATGATTGAGAGAGTTACTCCTTTGCTTTCTTTAATTGCCAAATGTCCAATTCAAGATCAATATTTTAATTGTTAATAGCCTTATCTAGCTTGTATACCTCCATTGCCTCTGATCTATTCTCAAGCTATTCAACTTCTTCTATGAGAGCCACAATGCTTTGATACCAATTGTTGGAAATATGAGGTAGGTAAGGTTACTGAGAGGGGAGGGGTGAATCAGGAATGATAAAACTTGAACTTAATTCACCAATTAATCCTTCATATAATATTTTGATCTAATTGTATGCATGAAAGAATGAAAGGAAATAAACATACATAAAAATTTGACAGAAGATATGGTAACCTAGAAACCTTCCAAATAGAAAGTAAAATTGAGGTGGGGATGACACCCACAAGATTTAGTACTATAGTATAAAGTTAACCTATTAAGGCTTATAATTCATCACTTCTGATGATCTGCTCTATTAGGAGTAATAAGGACTATGAGGTCCACCTTGTGAAAGGATTTACAAAACATACAATGAAGTATGCACTTGGTAAAGAGATTTACATAAGACTATTAAGTCTACCCTATTAAAGGATTTAACTGATACACCCACTAGGATAAACTAGTGGCTAATTTCTAATCTGCAACTCTGATTTGGTGGTTGAGATTACTTAAATTGTAATGATCAACTTGCTATGATAGATAAATATTTAATATTCCTTATACTGCTTGTAGCCTTCTTAACTCACACTTTTTCTCATTATATACTCTACATATCTCTTATTTGGATATGATACAATGCATTACATTTATACCAATCCAACTCATAATTTATTGGAGTCAGCTACAATACAAGTTTCACCAAAATCCACAAAGTTGGCCCAACTACTATAACATGAGCTTTGAAGACAAACTCAGTGACGCTCTAATACTTGGCAACCACTATCAACACTTGGCATTATTTGGCACTCGGTTGAAAAAGAGGCTTGGTTCATACTGATCACTTCCAAGTAGTTTGAACTTGATATTACTATGTGACTCAGTGAACATGAAAAAAATTGGAATATATTGAATCACTCAGTTGACACTCCATGGCTCAGTCAAAACTAGATTCACATTGCCAACACTGTGAGCTTGGTAGGCATTGGAGAACATGGTTAACACTGTGTAACTCAGTTGTCACTAAGGAGCTTGGTTAAATCTAGAGTTTCCATCACTTGCATTGAACAACTTGGTAGATACTACTATACTTGTTATAAATTGTACAAAGGTTCTAAAGCTTGGTAGAAATTGAGAAACTTGGTAATAATTGTATATTGACTAAGTGTGAGTCACTAATAGACAAATTGACCTTAATGTCAACAAAGGTGATCTGGATCATCAGATGGAGGTTTAATCAATTTCAATAGTTTTAATCTAATGTTTACATGGTCATAAGGTTGAATAGTTAAGATTTAGTCATATTTTTCAATATGTTAAGGGTCTTGTACTACACTAAGAAAAGGAAACTTAAAGATCAAGATGATTCATTGGTTTCATGTATCTACCAAGGAAAGATTACCTTTAGTTACTTATCATGATGATGTAGAAGTTGTTGATCTCTTTAAGCTTGAAAGGAGGTGGTCCCAGTGCATCAATCGATCCAAATCATTAGATGTATGAAGATCAACGGATGAGAATTGAGATTCAAAAGTCAAGGGCCCCACAAGATACTTGTAAGATCATATTAATGTTTGATTTGATTGAATGATCCCCATTGTCTTGTAAGAAAAAGATGCATTCTAGTTAAGTTCCACAAGATAATGGGAGCCATAGATCTCCTTCCACCTAGTAAGTTGTGGGCCTAGATCATTAATTCATCCTGATCATCCAACAAAGAAAAGATTGAATGGACCTAGTCATATTTTGGGCCTAAATGTTGAAGGACAAAAGGTTTTGGAGAATTTTTCTGGAATAATGACACTTTTTCACACTCAAATCCATTTTGGGCCAAAAATTAAAAGAATAAAAATTGATTTGTAAATGAAAACCATAGATTTAGATTATAAAGGAAAATATCTCACGTGATCATGGTTGTAGTTTTTGAGGAAATCAATGACAACCTCAAAATTGTTGAAAAGATAAATGCATAGACCTAGAGAAAATAGAGTAATGCCACATGGGGGTGCAAATCCAACTTATTAACATGCAGTTTTAGGTCAAACCATGAAGACTCAATCATGATCATTATTCTAGATTAATTGTGCCCATCCATTTTCTTAGTGAAGGAAGGGTAAAGTTAAGGCCCATTCAAAGCACACAGACCAATCTTGATTGTTAATTTTCTAACTAAAGATAATACATCAATGATAAAGATTTAAACTTAGAGAAACAACTAGAAATATGAAATGGAAAAGGTGGCGTGAAGAGTTTTGTTGAATGAGTAAGGGAAAAAGAAGTATTTTGAGCATATTCTAGAATGAAAATGAATTAAAAAAGTCATGGAGGATGTTAGAGGTTGATAAGGAATATCAGGCTATCAAATCTAGAGTAAAGAATGTTACCAAAACCATGTAACGATGCCAAATTGTTAGGGTTTTGAGGGTTTCTGACCATTTATTCATTTTTTCTCAGATGTATTGAATTGTAACTGATGAGTGATGATTCTTGAGAAATTCAAGTGCTCTATGTGGTAATCATGAAATGTAACTGACCAGTTCTAAAGGGCCTATAAATGTAACTTTTTGAGAAGTAAATAGGATTGACAATTTGTTGTCCAATCTTTCCCCTATAGATGAGACTATTGAGTGAGAATTGAAAGGTTGTAGGGAGGGATTTGATGGTATTTGTGAGCATCTTTCCCTTTCAATGTCTCTTGTTTTTTGAGCTAACATGCATGTAGATTAGTTTCTCCTCAGAATTGTAGAATAAATTAATATGAAGCTATTAATGTCTATCTTATTTGAGAGTCAACAAGTGTTAATAGTTAAACTAGTTTGAGTGTTAGCTCTCACATGCATTTCTACTCTTTTCCTTGGTTGCATTTCATACAGTGCCAAAGAGTGGGTCTAGTTAGTGAGAAATTATTCAAGTTAGGGGAAGTTTGAGAGTTGTTGTAGCTTAACAGGGTGAGTTGAGTCTTGCTACATCATTTGATATTTTCTACTTTCTTGTTGCTAGTTGCATTTAGTAGGTTTAATATGCATTTAGGAGTAGGAGTAGTGGTAATTGTAGATCATAAATCTACCTAAGTTACTTATAGTTATGAGTAAATTGGTTAAATCCTCTTCCACCCTTAGGTAAAGAGCATACCCTTGCACTTTGATCAATTAAAAACATAATTCATTACACATTTTTCATATAGGGGAGATGTACCCTTCAATTTAAGGATCAATGACGATTGCACTTGTCCAATATGTTAGTAATAGTTTATTTCTCAACCCTCTAGGCATTAAGAGTCAAGACAAAACCAATCAAAGGAGAATTAAAAATTGTTAAACAATAGTTTTTGGCGACTCTATTGGGGATAACCTGAATGAATCTTTGGTGTTAAATGATTCTATTAAAGAGGAATCCTAATAGAATCTTTGTTATCTCAAGATGAGTGTTTTTCAACTATTTTAAATCATCTTGTATGGGATTAGCCATGCCTAATGGTAAGAAGATGGTCAAGTCTAGGCCCAACCCAACCCTTGAAGACCTCTATCAATGGAGTGACCCTTTACTTCATCATATTTACAACACATATAAGAAATGCATCTCTTACATTGATAGTCTATGACTTTTGCACCAAGTTTTTGTAAGGTACCATGAATTAGCAGATGTAGCTAAGTGTAAACTATAGGAGTTGGTGCAAGAGATGGAGGAAATAAAGAGAGAATTGGTAGCTAGAGCTAATGCCCCTCTGCTTGTGTGTACCTATGCTCCTATAGAAGAAGGAGAGGCTACACCTCTTTGTGAAAAAGATGATGAATATTTTGGCATGTACCTAGAAGGAGACATCTTGTCTTAGACCTAGATAAATGAAGAAATGGCCATACCTAATGTGAAAAAAAAGAAAAGGCCAAGGCCAGAGGCTACTCTCAAAGAACTCTATACAATGGATGACAAGGTCTTTCGAAAGATCTTGTTCAATTTTGCGGAGAGTCTTAGTAGAGAGGATGATCCCAGAGCAAGGAATATATGGAATTAACTTTGTAATCATTTCCATAAATTATAAGACTTAACAAAGTGAGAGAGTAAGATATCAAGGCCAAAGTAACAGATAATAGTTGAGCATGAGGAATTGCTGATGAAGTCACCTATTTCTATCCCAATTATCAGTGAATAGGTGAACCCTCTTGATGCTAAAGAAGGAGATAATAAGTCTTCATTAGATTCATTTGATGAAGAAAATATTAGTTCAAACAAGGATAGTCATCATTCCATTTTGAAGCATCCATCCCATCTAAGAAGTGACACATCAATGATAGTCAAGAAAGCAAGAAAAGAGGGGAAAATCATGAGGGAATCCTACCAGTGTGAGGAAAAAATTTAGGAAGAAAATATAACATCATTCCCTGGTAAGGATCTCTCTCATGATCTAGTTTTAGTTAAAGAAAGGTGTCCTCAAGTCATTTGTCAACCTATGGAAGAATCAGATTTAAGGGTGGACACAACCCTTCTTTATGATGAGTAAGAAGAGATTGGCTATAGATTCTTGTCACCCCTTAGAATGGACAAGTCCTTTCAAAATGAACCATGCATAAAACTAAAATCTGAAGAAGGGTTGTTGGTTTGTGAATCTCCTCTTGTATTTTATGTGACTTGTTTAAATTCTAGAAACAATGATGATACACTGGAGGATGGAAATGATAGAAATAATAGTCTATATGAGGATGACCTTATTCTCCAAAATAGTGCAGTTGATAACCATCCAATAGATGACCCTATGATTGAAGAAATGTCATTCTCTTCCCTAAACTATGAAGCTAAAGCCCATGAGGAGAAAAATGAGGGCCAAGACCTTTCCAACCATAGGCATCAAGTCAATTTTGTTGAAGGTAGTCATGACTATCTTTCTTCCAGTGTTGAAAACCATCATCAGAGTTATTTATGAAAATCCCATGGAAGATTAGGTGATCTACAATGAAGCATGGTTATTTGGACATAAGTGGATATACAACCAAATCTTACATACAATCAAGAAGATGATTGGAGTCATGTTGCTTTTATTCATAAGAGCCATGTCAAGAGTACAAAAACATTCATCAAGGAATGAATCCTATTTCTCTCAACCAGTCAATACTTTCATGCAAGTACCTTATGTCACTAGCTTTTAAGGTGAGGTTCTTCTGACTTTTGTATATGGTTAGTTCTTAGGTGTATTTTTTGGACTAGTTTAGTTGTCTTTCCTTGATTTCCTTCTTTCTATGTATTTGTTTCCTTGTTTTGGCTACCCTACTTCCCCCACCACCCAAATGCGTAGCATTTCCCTATACTACTTTAGAATCTGCAACCCAATGGACTAGGAACTAATCTTTTCTATTTGTAGTCTTGTATAATAAAGGAAGTGAGGTGGTCTTTTTTTGTGTGTGCCTTTTTTGAGCTCTTTTGTAATATTAAGAGATATCTAGGTCCCTACTTAGGAACTAGCTTTCCTAAGTCCCCAAGTCAGAGTCAGCTATTGGTGCACTTTCAGTCTCCTAGTTTTGAACTCCTATTTTGTTGTCGATTCAAGATCAAAATAGTCAAGGTTCATGTCTAAGTGGTCACTAGGATGCTTTCTCTCTCATCCCCTCCCATTCAAAGCCTATCCAAGAGGGAATCTAATGCTTATTAGTCTACTAGGTGATTCTAAATGGGTAGATAAGTGTCAAGCATATCCCTAAGATGAGATATGGTCAAAGTTAAAGAGTTTATCTTGGTGATTGAGGAATGGAAATCAAGTTCAATGGAATCAGGCACAAAGTCACTTGGAGAAAGGAAGTAATGGAATTGATCAGCAATGAAAAATCCTCTCGTTAATTCTAATTTTTGCATGAAGAACTGAATCAATGATGCATATTTGATCTTCATATCTATGTAGCGAAGGAAGAAAAGTCAAACTATTCAAAGACATGATCTGGACTATTAGATGGAGGTTTAATCAATGTTGGTAGTTATAATCTAATGTTTAGATGGTTAGAAGGTTTAATAGTCAAAATCTAGTCAAATATTTCCACGTGTCAAGGTCCTACAGTGCACTAAGCAAAGGCAAGTTAAAGATCAAGATGATATGATGGTTCCCATGTATCTACCAAGGAAAGATGACCTTTAGTTACTTATCATGGTCATGTGGGAGCCATTGATCTCTTTAAGATTAGAAGGAGGTGATTGTAGCACATCAATCTATCCAAATCATCAGATGTATGAAGATCGACAGATGAGAATCAAGATTGAAAAGTTAAATGCCCGCAAGATGCTTGTAAGCTCAAATTAACATGCTATTTGATTAAATGATCCCTGTTGTCCCATAAGCAAAAGATGCATGCCAATTAAGTTCCATGAGAAAATGGGAGTCATAGATATCCTTCCACCTAGTAAGTTGTGGGCTTAGATCATCAATTCATCTTGATTGACCAACAAAGCAAAGATCAAATTGTCCTAGTCATATTTCAGGCCTAAATGTTGAAGGACAAAAATTTTTGGAGAAAGTTTCCAAAATAATGACACTTGTCGACACTCAAATCCATTTTGAGCCAAAATTAAAAGGATCAAAATTGAATTTTAATTGGCAGCCATAAATTTAGATTATAAAGGAAAAGATCTCGCATGATCGAGGTCATAGATTTTAAGGAAATCAATGGGGGTTACAAAATAATATAAAAGATAAATGTGTGGACCTAGAGAAAATAGAGTAATGCCATGTGGGGGTGTAGACCTAACTTATTAACATGTAGTTTCCAGTCAAAGAATGAAGAATCAATCACAATCATTGATCTAGATCAATAATGGCCATCCATTTTCTTAGTGAAGGAAAGATAAAGTTAAAGGCCTAGTCAAAGAATGAAGACAAATCTTGATCGTTAATCTAGAAACAAAAGATAGTACATCAATGACAAAGATTTAAGCTCAGACAAACAACTATAAATATGAAATGGAAAAGGTGGCAGGAAGGGTTTTGCTAAACCAATAAGAAAAAATGAAGCATTTCAAACACATTCTAGAATGACAGTGAACTGCAAAAGCCATGGAGGATGCCCGAGGTTAGTAAGGAATGTTAGGCTATCAAATTGAGAGTAAGGAACATTATCAAAACCATGTAATGATGCCAAACTATTATGGTTTTGAGGGTGCTTGACCATTTCTACTTTCTTTCTCTAATTTATTGAATTGTAACTAATGACTGATGATTCCTGAGCAATTCAAGTGCTTTGTGTGGTAATCATGAAATATAACTAGCTAGTTCTAAAGGGCCTATAAATGTAACTTTTTGATAAGTAAATAGGATCAAATTTTTTTTATCCAATCTTTCCCCCTGTAGATGAGACTATTGAGTGAGTATCAAAAGATTGTAGGGAGGGATCTGATGGTATTTGTGAGTGTCTTTCCCTTTCAATGTCTCTTATTTGTCAAGCTAACATGCATGTAAATTAGTTTCTCCTCAAAATTATAGGACAAGTTCATGTGAAGCTATTAGTGTCTAGCTAATCTGAAAGTCAACAAGTGTTAATAGTCAAATTAGTCTGAGTGTTATCTTTCACATGCATTTCTTCTCTTTTTCTTAGCTGCATTACATACAGTGCCAAAGAGTAGGTCTGATTAGTGAGAAATGTTCAAGTTAGGGGCAATCTACGAGTTGTTGCAACTTGACAATGTGAGATGAGTCTTATTGCATCATTTGATCTTTTCTATTTTCTTGTCACTAGTTGCATTTAGTAGGTTTAATGTGCATCTAGGATTAGGAGTAATGTTAGTTGTAGACCATGAACCTACCTGAGTTACTTATAGTTATGAGTAACTTGGTTAAATCCTCTTCTACTATTAGGTAAATAACATACCCCCACCCTTTGATCAATTGAAAACATAATTTATTGCACATATTGAATATAGGGGAGCTGTGCCCTTCAATTCAATGATTAGTGACATCAGATTTCACTAATCCAATCTACTAGTAATATTTTTTTCCTCAACCCTTTGGGCATTAAGAGTTAAGATATAACCAATCAAAGGAGAATTATAAACTGTTAACCAACAAAAAAAATTGATAGAGGAAATAGGGCCCTTGCCTTCCAATTAAAGTGACAAAGGAAACAACTATTATGTTACTTAGAAAGTAGGACAATAAGCCCCAAAAAGATAGGCTAAAAATATCACAAATCAAAGAACAACATAATAGGAATGTAGATGCATCAAGTAAAATGTTCATGAAAAATAAACCATTCATCATTAAAATTCACATGAAATATGATATAGGCAATGAATTTAAAATAAGGATAAAGCATAAAAGATCTCTTAGATTTAATTAGATAAAAAGAGAAACAATCAATATGCATATACTCATAAAATAAAGGTGTTTGATGCATAAATTAATTTTTTTAGGATTTTGTTGCAAAATCTAAAGGTTCCCAATCTTGAATAGTAGAGAAACCACTTAGAGGGTAAATATGAGTAGGATCCTTAAGATCTAGGTTTGAAATTGTGAAAGAAAAATCATAATGATTATCAAGTTCAAAAACACTTAAGTTAATTTGAGATTTAGCTTGAAAGGAATAAGAAGGATCAAGGGTGTGGTCTTTTATGACTAAGAGTCTCTTAGGAGAAGGATAAACAAAACTCATAAAGGCCTCATGTATATAAGGAATATTAATAAAACACATAAAAAGAGGTTGATCAATATGAAAAATAACCTAGAAAATCATCCAAATGTTTCTTATGAGGAATAGATTAATAAGAGTAATGTACATCCTTGTCTAAGGGTTCATGCCAAATAGTAAAATCATCCAAAGATGGAATAAAAAAAACATTAGAGGAGGAACAATCATGACTAAAATAAGATTCAAGAAAAAGAGAGTGATCAATATTCCTATCCAAGAGCTCATCCCAAATAGTATCACTATCAAGGGTAGAAACATCATGAATCACTAAAGTTTGATCAAAATCATTTTATAATGATTACCCTTTGAAAGGGAATGAGAATAAATGCAAGGAAAAACTAAGTTTCCATCATAAGGATGAAATGGAACATCTTGAATATCATGAACAAAACTTGGGAAGAAAGATAACAAGCCATTGAAAGAAAACAAAATCTAAAAATGAAATAAATATAATTTTTTTAATATTTTCAAAATGCAAATATATGTAAACAATGCAAAAGGAGATCTAAATAATACTAATGAAAACTATAGCATACAAAGTAGATCTAGATACACCAAAGAGTTATCTAACTCCAATTTTGAATATAAAAACAAATCTAAAACCACAAAAGAAAGAGTTGACACAGTTAGGTTCACCAAGATGTGCATGGGTAAAATAAAATCATTCACCTTAACACATATAGAAGGAGGAATACCAAGATGCACCCCTTGGATTAGGTTTTCTTAATAAAAAAATATGTATCATTGCAAAGCCTAATGCAAAAGGGATGAATAATTTAGATTTATTTCAGTCTCATCTCCACCTTAAGAGGGTTTAGGCAAGAAGATATGCAATATAGATCTGAGATATGATGACATGATGAAGTATATATAAATGAAAGAGAGGAAGATGAAATACCTTGTAAGATAAAAACCTAAATATGGGTTGTCATACAACCTCTGGAAGGGACGATTCTCATAAACTAGATTAAAATATATGCTACAAAAAAAAATCAAGAAATCATTCGACGATTTGTGAGGGGTGACCTAGATAATAAAGGGAAAAATAGAGCATCAGGAGTATAGTGTGCCTCTGATGAAAGGTGTATGATGCTGATTTTGATTTTGCATTTTTGAAGAAACCAAAAAGGGTATCCAAATTTGAAACCTATTTACCAATCTGAGATCTAAAACTTGCAAAATAAAGGATCTCTTTGTTGGTTGTTGGTGGGCGGGGGGGGGGGGTGGGGGAGGGGTGAGGTTGGGGGGATTTTCCTTAATCAAACACCATTTTAAGAATTTTACTTGAATTTGAATAAAGATAGAATGTTAGCAAGTAGTAGTGATAGATCTAATATAAAAGAAATGTAAATCTATGAATATGCTCTTCATTTGGAATGCAATCAAGCATGTAGATGTAAAATATTTGAATCAACTTCCAAATCCTATTGATATGAGATTGTAATGTTTCAATAATTTTTTTGTCACTGATGTCAAACTTGCTACATGCTAGTAAGACAACTGCCTAGTTGATTTGAGTGTTATCATTTGTTTGATTGATGAGGAGGTTTCATCAAATGAGATAACAAGAGCACCTAGAGAAAAGGTTGAGTTATGGTATGAAAAATAAGTACAAAGATTACTTAAGACAATGATGTTATAGTGTATTGATTATCTACTTAGGGTTACAAAGGTTGAATACTCTGATTAAGTCTAGAAGAACAAGAAGAATTGAGTCTACCAAGCTTGACCGAGTGGACAATAGGTGCCAAGAAAAGTTAGTGCAAGCTGAGAAAAAAAGAAATTGGAGCCAAGAAAAGTAAAGATTCAATGTATGCTAAGTGAACTTAGTGTAAGTCAAGTAAAGTTTAGTTGATTCCAAGCACTAGTAAACTTTAGTGTTTGTCGAGTTAAATAGTTGAAGATGAGTGGAAGAACAATATGGAAGCCAAGTAACTACATATTGGTGCTAAGTGCCAGTATTCATGTTAAATTGTGAATTTGACAAATCTGAGCTGACTATTTTATTTTCTTGAATTATGTGAAGTGTGTAGAAGATAACTATGATGAGCTGGTGGCACAAAATTCAAGGTAAACCATTTTGAGACAAATCCAAAGAGGATTGAGAAAGAAGTTTCTAGAGAAACCAATTGGAAAAGTGGGTAGATTCACTATACCCTACCTAATCCTACCTAGCCCTAAATGGATGATTGAGGTTGAATGGAAAAAAGATCTTAAATCTCTATTTATAAAGAGAGCTATTAGAAGAAAAGGTTGTCATGTATGAGAACCTAAGGAAGACAAGGAGTCTAGGGTATTACTTTATTTATTGGCTGAATAGAAGAGACTGCTATTGGAAAAAAAAGAAAGAAGGCTTAAGAGTATGAATGATTGAAGGGTGAAAAATATATTAGAGCTAAAGTGTGTGAAAGCCAACTAGAATGGAGGATTGAAACAAAGATCTATAATATGCAAAGTGAGTTGTAATTTGTCATCATATTAAGTCTTACTGTTCCTTTCTAGTCATCGTATCAATCTAGGGTAAATCCATTGGGTTAAGGTTGACCTAATAGTAATTTTTAAATCTTTTAACTAGGTGACATTCCAAGTGAATGGTCTAAAGTCCTCTAACAAGGTTCATTCCTAATAGGGTGATTGAAATCCTCTAACTAGGTCACATTTAATAATTTGTATTGTAACCTTTAACCAGGTTGGCCTTTCAGAGGGCATCACTTTAGAAGAGTGAGAATTAGTAGCATGTTAGTGGTGGTTTTTTCCAAATTGGGTTTCGACAAAAAATGCATGTGTCAAATATGTTATTGAATCTATTATGTTTCATGTTTACACTTTTGCAAAGATGTTTTGACTTAGGATAGTAACCTATAAAGTTTAAGCATTGTATGATCTAATGGATGCATGCATAATAAGTTTTTATGGATATGGGTTCACTGAGCTGTGAAAAGTTTTATTTGTACATCTAAACCTTGGATAACTAATTCACACTCCCTCTCAATTATTCTAAAGAATTTGAAAAATTAGTAACAGAGTCATCTGCTTAAGAGGACTAGTTTAAAGGCACTAGAAGCAAAAGATCAACATGTCAAAAAAGAGAGGTACCCAAGCTTAACAAGGAAAACTTCCTTGCATGGAAAAATCTAATGAAGCTACACCTAGGAGGTCTTGAAGATCATTCACAATCTACCATTATCATTGAACATGTGAATCCTGTTGGAGCTCTAACTACTGAAGATCTCAAAAAGAAGAAAGAACACAATCAAGAAATGTTGGAGATTGCCTCTACCCTAAGTTATTTTGAGTTTGATGATATCAAGGGTTGTGACAGTGCAAAGAAGATGAGAGATGCTCTTCACACTATTTATGGAGGAGACACAAATGTTTTGAGAGCCAAATCTAAAAGTCTTATAGGTAAGTTCGATGATATGAGAATGGAAGAAGGTGAGAATGTTGCTCAATATTTCTCTAGAATAAAAGATGTTGTTAATGCTATAAGAGGAGATATTGGTATTATTGATGATGATACTGTATTGAGTAAAGTATTGAGAACATTGCTGCCCATCTATGCCATTAAAGATTTTTTCATACAAGAATTGAGATGTATACTAGGTTCTAATCTAACTCTTGATAATTTCAAACCTAATAGTGTCGAGTCTGCTTTCAAAGATAAGATCTCATTAAAGGAACCTAAAGATAAAAGGAAAAAGGTCAAATATGTTTTTAGTCATAGTGATACAAATGAGGAAGATGTAGAACAACTTGAAGCACTTCTAGCAAGGAGATTTTATAGAGGCATAGGAAAATTTAAAGGTAAGTTACCTATCATGCGTTTTAATTATATTGTTGTTAGATGTCTAGAAAAGAAGAACAATAGAAGTGGTGAAAAAGAAAGAGGTACAAGAGATGAGGACATCAAAGACTAAAAAGAAAAAGGAAAGAAGTCTTGCTACATTGTAGAATAAGAAACCAAAGATGGATATGATGATCATGATGATGAAGTGGTGTATGTTGCAATGAAGGATGAATATGATGAGGATGAGGCAACTACACTAATATCTTGTGTGAATAATAATGATAAATGGATCATTGATAGTGGGTGTTCACATCACATGACTGGAGATAAAATTAAGTTCATTACCTTGAATTATTATGATGGAAACAATGTAAGATTTGGTAATGATGCACCCTATCTGATAAAAGGAAAAAGGTTCTATCAAACTCATAGAAAATATTTTGTGTGACAATGCTTATTATGTTTAAGAAATTAATTATAATTTGTTGAGTGTGTCATAATTGAATAGTTTAGGTTGCAAGGTTAAGTTTGAGAACAAGATAGCTAACCTATATGATGTCGGTGGGAAACCAATTGGGAAAGGTGATCAAACTAGAGGTAATCTATTTTATCTTGATATGGATAATGCTACTTGTCTTGTTCTATAATTTGATGATGTGTGATTATGATACAAGAGGTTATGTCATGTTAATTTTGATAACTTGGTCAATATTAGTAACATGAGAAGAGTCAAAGGTTTGTGTAAACTAAAGAAAACTAAAAATATAATTTGCAAATAATGTCAGTTAGGCAAGATGACAAAATCTAGCTTTAAGAGTAAGACTCATACATCTAAAGGAATTTTGGAGATTGTTCATACTAACTTGTGTGGAGCAATTAATGTGTAAACCTACAAGGGTGATAAGTACATTATCCTATTTGTTAATGATTATTCTAGGATAATAAAGGTTATGTTTCTAAGACAGAAATCTAATGCTTTTCAAATGTTTAAGTGGTACTTAGCAAGAGTTGAGAAGGAAATAGGTAAAAGCCTAAAATGTATGAGATCTAACAGAGGGGGAGAATTTACATCAAATGAGTCTGATATGTTCTGTAATAATAGAGGAGTTAAAAGAAAAATCTACACCTAGGACCCCCCACAAAATGGAATTGCTGAAAGGAGGAACATATCTATAATGGACTATGCTAGGACACTCATGATGGAGAAGAATATTGCATTGAAATACTAGAGAGAGGCTATAAGTACAACTATCTATACCTTAAACTATGTGCAAGTCAAGAAAGGTACTCATTCAACACCTTTTGAATTATGGTATGGATACTCACCCAATGTAAAATATTTTAAGGTATTTGGAAGCAAGTGCTATATTCTTAAAGATTTTAGGAAAGGTAAATTAGATGCTAAAAGTGAAGAAGGTATATTCCTTGGCTATTCCACAAGAAGTAAAGCTGACAAGTGTTTAAATACTAACACTAACAAAGTTATGGAAAGTACAAATGTGAAGTTTGATGAATATATAGAGTTACATGAGGCTGAACCTATGAAGAAACTAGAGGAATACAAATATTTTCTATAATTTTATTAAAGTATGTTTGATGATGAGGATGCCATAAATCAAGTTGCAAATCAACAATAAGTTTTAGTGACTGTTGAGTCATATACAATAAATGTCGAATTACATTCAGGAATCAAGCTGCAGTCAAGTGCTGAGTTGCAGACTAAAGTTAAGGCACATTTTGATTCTTAGATTAGTGTACATGAAAGAAATGTTGAATTACCTAATAGAGAAGCACACAATGATTTAGAAGTTGACAGACCTAATGAGGAAAGTAGAGCAAAACCAAGATTGTCAAAATATGTCAAAAGACATCACCGTATTGAACAAATTATTAGAGATAGAGATGCTAGAACTATGACAAGGGACACGGTAAGAAATGATACATGTTTGCAAAAAATCCATCAAACTAAGTTAGTGAAAGATGCCTTAGACAATGTGGACTAGAGGAAAGCCATGAAAGAAGAGATTGAATAGATTGAGAAGAACAAGACATGGACTTTAGTTCTTAGACTAGAAGACAAAAATGTGATTAGAACTAAGTGGGTATACCGAAACAAGTTAGATGAGAATGTTAAAGTTACAAGAAATAAGGCAAGATTAATTTGCAAAGGGTATGCACAAGAAGAAGGGATAGACTATGGAGAAACATTTGCCCCTATTGCAATATTGGAAGGAGTAAGAATTTTGCTTGCTTACTCTGCATAGAAAGGTTTCAAAGTTTATCAAATGGATCTGAAATTTGCATTTTTGAATGACATTTTAGAAGAAGAGGTCTATATGGAATATCCAGAAGGATTTTTTGATGCTAATAATAAGAACATGGTATGTAGAGTACACAAAGCTTTTTATGGTTTAAAGCAAGCACCAAGAGCATGATATGAAATGATTCACAATTATCTCGTGAAAATTGGATTTGAGAGGACTGATGATAACAAAAAATCCACACTTGAAGATAGAAGGAGGTAAATTTATTTTACTAGTTGAATTTTTGTTGATGGTATCATATTTGGAGATCAAGATGGATTATATAAGGCATTTTCAAATGAAATGAAGAAATTTTTTGAGATGTTTATGTTTGGAGAGATCAAGTTCTTTGTTGGTTTGCAAGTATATTAGATGAAGTATGGTATATACATCACTCAATCTAAGTATGTGAACGAGATATTAAAAATTTATGGATTGGAAGATTCAAAATCAGTTAGCACACCTATGGTGATAGGACACAAGTTGTCAAAGAATGATGATTCAACTGAAGTGAATCAAACATTGTATAGGTCTATGATTGGAAAATTGGAATATGTAGTACATAGCAGACCTAACATTGTGTTATCTATTGGGATAGTTACAAGATCCTTTTCTTATCCAAAGGAGAATCATTTGATGGCTATTAAGAGAATAATGAGATATCAGAAAGGAACAAAGGACTATGGTCTATACTACAAGAGAAATAAAAAGTTTGAGTTGAGAGCCTATACTGATGCTCATTGGGATGAAAACATTGATGAAAAAAAGAGCACTAGTGGAGGAGTGTTTTTCTTAGGAAAGAGGTTAGTCACCTAGACCAACAAGAAACAAAATTGCATATCTCAATCTACTACTGAAGCTAAATATGTTGCTGTTACAATAAATTGTACAAACATTGTATGGATCAAACAACTACTCAAAGGTATGAAAGAAGAAATCACTGAACCTATGATACTTTATTGTGATAATACAAGTGCTATAAGTATATCAAAAAACCCTATGATGCACACAAAGACTAAGCATATTGCAATCAAGTATCATTACGTGAGAAAGTTAGTTCAAGAAAAAGAAGTGAAGATGGAATATGTGAATACAAAAGAGAAGATAACTAATATCTTCACAAAAGCATTACCTAAGGATGTTCATGAGTATCTAAGAAGTAAACTAGGGGTGATACCCCTATCCAAAGCTACTTAAGAAGCTAAGTAGTGCCCTACATTAACTGGAGCTAAATGTTGTATCTTACAACTTGATGCAATGGATCTTACTTTTGGAGTTGCCTAAAGTAATCAAAGAGCTAGAACAATAGATCAGTCACAAATAAGGTGATAGAGGGAGAAATTGAAATTGTTCATATCTGCATGTTGATATGACAAATCTTTGGCATTTTTGTCAAAGAGGGACAATATAGAATACCAACATACCAATCAAAGAGAGAAATACTTGAGATATCTACTCAGAGGGAGATAGTGTACTTGATGTTTATTAAAGAGGAAGAAATGACAAAAATACATCTCCCTAGTAAGAGGGAGATAGTGATGAGGGAGATATAAGAATAGTGCAAGATAGGATAAGTTGATTATCTATTGATCATAACATAATTTTGTAGCCTATATGGAAGATGAAAGCTGCTAATAGAGGGAGAGATTTCAATACACGGATTTTTTTTTTTTTTTGGTATTATTGTTGGTATGGTTTTTCATCAATGCCAAAGAGGGAGATTGTTGATATGAGATTACAATGTTTTAGTCATTATTTTGTCACTGATGTCAAACCTACTACTTGCTGGTAAGACAACTATCTAGTTGATTTGAGTATTATCATTTTTTGATTGATGAATAGGTTTTGATCAAATGAGATAACAAGAGAACCTAGAGGAAAGGTTGAATTATGGCATGAAAAAAAAGTACAAATATCAGTTAAGATAGTGATGCTATAGTGTATTGATTATCTACTTAAGGTTGCAAAGGTTGGATACACTGATTAAGTCTAGAAGAACAAGTAAGAAGAATTGAGTCTTCCAAGCTTGACCGAGTGGATAGTAGGTGCCGAGAAAAGTTAGTGCAAGCTGAGTAGAAAATTAGTTGGAGCTGAACAAAGTAAAGATTCAGTATATGCAGAGTGAACATAGTGTAAGATGAGTAAAGTTTAGTTGATGCTAAGTACATATAAGATTTAGTGTTTGCTGAATTAACTAGTTGAAGATGAGTGGAAGAATAGTATGGAAGCTGAGTAACATTATATTGGTGCTGAGTGCCAGTATTAATATTAAATCATGGATTTGATGAATATGGAATGACTATTTTATTATCTTGAATTATGATGAGTTGATGGCAAAGAATTGAAGGTAAACCATTTTGAGGCAAATCCAAAGAAGATTGAGGAAGAAGTTTCTTAAGGAACCGAATGGAAAAGTGGGTAGATTCATTGTATCCTACCTAATCCTACCTAACCTTGAAATGGATGATTGAGGTTGAATGGAAAAAAAATCTTAAATCTCTATTTATAGAGAGAGTTGGTCAGAAGTAAATGTTATCATGTGTGAGAACCTAAGAAATATAAGGAGTCTAGGGTATTGCTTCATTCAGTGGCCAAACAAAATAGACTCTTATTGGCAAGCAAAGCAAGAAGGCTTAAAACATGAATGCTTGAAGGGTGAACAAGCTATTTGATGTAGGAGCATCCTAGGTGTAAGAGAAATCTCACTTCACCCAAAAATACTGTTGTTTTCAGTCTTTTTTTATTTTAATAAGGACTAGTAGATAGGATGGATACTATTTATGGGAACTTGGAATTTTTAGTAAGTTTTTCATAGAAGCTTGAAATGTTTTCATTTTCTACACAAGGGTTCATTTTAGAATTATTATCCTACCATAAAAATCTCATTGCTCCAAATTAAGTATTACAGAAGTTATTGTGGATTTTTGATGGAAAAATTTACATAAAATTTTTCAAACTCATTGTTGGAGGTCTTAGAGTGCCAGGATGAGGTCTAAAAACTAGATGGAAGGGCACTTGAATAGTTTCTAGCCTATAGATAAAGAGATGAGATTTTTGAAAAGTGGTTCTAATAGCCAATTGGAGCAACGGTTCAAGAGTGATGGCCTTCCAAAGTTGGGCTACCTAAAATTTCTAAAATAATTATCAAAGATGTATTTGCTCGACTCTATATGTTTTGTTAGGGTCTGTCTTGCCCTAGGTATTAAGTTTCAATGTCTAGAACCTTCCTGGGTGGCATAAAATTTTTTATTTAAGAAAGACCCAAACATTGTCTAGGACAACTCTAAGTGGTAGTTTGCAGCTTAGTCTTGAAGATTACTATAATGAAGGAACCCATGTGGATTAGCATATTGTACTTGTGAATTATGTAATTCCACATTTGCAGTGCAAATAAGAAATCCATATTTTGTTCTCTCATTTATTGTTGTTGTTTTTTTTTTTCTATTATGAGTTTATGGTACTAAGGGGAGCACCCTTCATCAAGTGGTATCAGAGCTAGAATTCTTGAGTGTATGTACAGATCACCAACTATGAGGTAGTTCACACTAGGACCATGGTTTGGGTTGAGCATGTAGAAAAATTACCAATTGTGAGGTAGTTTGCACTAGGATTTCAATGGAACTGTGAAAATGCCTCCATGAAGAGAGCATGGTGGAAGAGTTGTAGGTGTTACACTTGAGAGTTTTAGAGCCCTCCAAAGAAAAATGCAAGCATTGGAAAAATAAATGTGTAGAGAAATAAATCTTCTTGTAGGAGATGGAAACAAGGATGAGGATGAAGTAGAAAATATTGAAGCAGAGTTAGTTCTAAACCCAAAGGAAGAGAGGCTTTTTAGGGCCATCTCCAAGATTGGAAAAGGACCTAAATTTGAAGTTTCCACATTTTTGAGAAATCTTAACCTAGAGGAGCTAATCGATTGGATCAATGAACTAAGGAGTACTCTAAGTATGAACATATTAATGATCCTAATAGGGTCAAGTTTGCAAAGGAAAAATTGAAAGGACATTTGATGATCTAGTGGTAGGAGGTTTAGTTGGAGTGAAATAGAAAGGAAAAGGAAAAAATACCAAATAGGATCAGATGATAGCTAAACTAAAGCAACAATTCATTCCCATGGATTATGAGCTTGATCTATTGAAGAATATGTAAGGGTTGAAGCATGCGAGAAATTTTTTTCAAGAGTATGCCAAAGAGTTCTATCGATCCCATTATAATTGACCATGTAGAAGCTGATAAGGAGGAAGTGGCCCACTATCTTAATGGGTTAAGTCCAAGTATTCAGGACAAGCTGAGTTTGGTTCAAATGAAAAATATTTAGGAGGCATATTAGTTTTCCTTAAGAGTTAAGGAGAAATTGAGCAAGAAATTTGATAACAAGAATAGTGGAAGAGGTCACGGTGGAAGATCTGGTGGATGATGTTATGGTGGCCATAATGATGATCAGAAGAACAAGGATGAGGCTGGAAGTAGTAGTCAAAACTAGAGGGGAAACAATTCCAATAATTTCCATGATCAGAACAATAGAGATTAGAGAGGAAGAGGTAGAGGATAATGATCTAGAAGAGGAAGCTTCCATAGGAAATGATTTCACTATGAAAAAGAATGACATAGATTTTGAATGTTCCCAACACTAAGGAAGGAAAGATCAAAGAAAAAAAGGCTAGGCCAAAGTTGCACATGTTGATGAAGATGCCAAATCCTCACATTCTAAATATGCTAAAAGAGGAGAAGTCCTAAATAATAGAAGAGTCCTACTAAGTGGTGAGAATGAACTTGGTCAAAGAAGGATCTTGCTTCACACAAGGTGCAAATGTAAAGATAAGTGTTGTGATGTGATCATTAATGGTGGAATTATTGATAATCTAGTGTCATAAATGATGGTCATGAAGTTGAATATGAAGTGACTGAAAAATCCATATCCATACCATATTTCTTGGGTGCAAGATGACCACAAGGTGATGGTCAATGAGTAGGGCTCAGTGAAGTTCAAGATTGGAAGCTACTAGGATGAGGTACTATGTGGTATCATACCTATGGACATATGTCATATGTTGCTAGGTAGGCTGTGGCAGTTTGACATGCATGTTGTACATAATGGATGAGAAAATACCTACACTTTGACCAAGGATGGAGTGAAACATAACTTGAAGCCATTGAAGGAGAAAGAAGAAAAGGTATGTAGTGCTGCCAAAATATGTTTTTTTGATGAAAAATAATTTCTCAAAGGTATGAAGTGTGAGCATATGTGTTTTTCTATAATTAAAAAGATAGTAAAGAAGAAGTAGAGGAGGTACCTACAAAAGTTCTAGATATGTTGGGAGAGCTTTTAATATTGTATCAGATAACATACTTGATGGATTTCCCTTAATGAGGAAGATCAGTCACGAGATGGATTTGGTTTTAGGAGCTAGTTTTCCAAACAAGGTAGCACATAGAATGACACTAATAGAAAGTGAAGAGTTAAACATGCAAGTTCATGAGTTGTTGCATAAGGGGTTGATTTGAGAGAGTCTAAGTCCATGTGTTGTACTAGCCATATTAGTGCCAAAGAAGAATGGAGAATGGAGGATGTGCACAGATTCTTGCGATATAAACAAGATCACAATCAAGTACATATTTCCATTGGCAAGGATGGATGATATTGTGGAATATTTAAGTGGAGCTAAGTATTTCATAAAGATAGATATGAAGAGTGGATACCATTAGATTCATATAAGAGAAGGTGATGAGTGGAAGACTACTTTCAAGACAAAAGAATGACTATACGAGTGGTTAGTGATGCCTTTTGGGCTAACCAATGCACCAAGCACTTTCATGTAGCTCATGAATGAGGTATTGAAGGAGTTTCTAGGTAAGTTTTTCATTGTTTACCTAGATGATATTTTGATCTTTAGTAAGACATTGCAGGAGCATTTGATCCATATTTGCAAGGTGTTTGATAAGTTGAGGGAAAAAAAGTTGTTGATAAACTTGAAGAAGTACAATTTTGTAAAGGAGTTGGTGTACCTGAGATTTGTAGTCTTAGTAGAAGGTATGAAAATGGACCCAAAGAAAGTGAAGGCTATCCTTGAATGGCCTACTCCAAAGAATGCGATACAGGTAAGATATTTTCATGGATTGACTAGTTTTTATAGAAAGTTCATAAGATATTTTAGCAATATTTGTGGACCCCTAATTGAAATAATGAGAGGGGATAGGAAATAATTTAAGTGGACTATAGGAGCATATAAGAGTTTTAATCTATTGAAATAGAAAGTTATTGAGCAATCTATTTTAGTACTTCCTGATTTTAACAAGGTGTTTCAAGTAGACTATGATGCTAGTGCTACTGCAATAGGAGTTGTTATGAGCCAATAAGGTAGAGTTGTTTCCTTTCTTAGTGAGAAGTTATATGATGCAAAAAGAAAATATTTTGTTTATGATCAAGAATTTTATGCTATAGTTCAAGAATTGAAGAAGTCGAGACACTATCTTCTTCCTAAAGAGTTTGTTTCATATACTGATCATCAAAATTTGCAATATTTAAATAGCTAAGGAAAATTAAACCAAAGGTATTTGAAGTGGGTTGAGTTTTTGTAGAGTTATACATTTGTTTTGAAACATAGGAGTGGGAAGTCTAACAAAGTTGCAGATGCTCTTAGTAGGAGAAAACTTTTGCTAGCAAAAATTGTAGATAAAGGTGGTTAGGTTTAAGGAACTTAGTACATTGTATCCAGATGATCATAATTTTGGTGAAGTTTGGAAGGCTTGTAAAAAACCTATTACACTTGATATGAAAAAGTGGTTGGATTTCATGATCTAGTATAGTATGCTATTCAAAGGAAGCCAGTTGTGCATTCCTAGAAGTCTAATGAGAGAGAATCTCATTAAGGAGAAGCATAGTGGAGGATTGGATGGAAATTTTGGTAGAGATAAAACCATAGCTTTGGGTGCTAAGAATTATTACTGGTCATAGTTACAAAAATATGTGAAGTTTGTACAATGTTGTACAGTATGTTAGATCACAAAAGGAGTGAAGTTGAATACAGGGTTGTATCAGCCATTACCTATACTAGAGAAGCCATGGAAGGATGTCAACATGGATTTTGTTATTGGATTACTAAGGACAAAACAAGGGCATGATTCAATTTTTTTGGTGGTTGATAGGTTTTCAAATATGACACATTTTATTCCTTGCAAGAAAACTAGTGAGGTTCTTTATGCGATAGAGTTATTTTTCAAAGAAGTGGTGAGACCATATGGTTTGCCAAAGAGTATAGTTTCAGATTGAGATACTAATTTTTTTGGGTATTATTGGCATACACTATGGAAGAAATTGAAGACAGAGTTGAAGTTTAGTTCATCACATCATCCACAGATTGATGGATAGATAGAAGTTGTGAATCATAGTTTGGGAAACTTGTTGAGATGTTTAGTTAGAGACAAGCCAAAAGGATGGAATCTAATTTTACGATAGGGTGAATTTGCACATAATAATTCTATGAATAGGAGTACTAGTAAATCACCATTCTAGATTGTATATGGGAGTAGTCCTAGAAATTCTTATGAACTGAGTTAGCTAGATAAAGGAGAGATAAGCAGTGCTGAAGTAGAAGAATTTGCTGAACATTTGAAGAAGATACATGAGGAGGTGAGGAAGCACATCATAAAGATGAATACATAGTATAAGGGTAAGGTAGATGTGAAAAGGAGGTTTAAGGAATTTCAGATTGAAGATGAAGTCATGGTTCATTTTTGAAAGGAGCACTTTCCAGTAGGTACATAGAATAAGTAGAAGATGAAGTTTGAACCATGCAAGATAGTGAAAAGACATGATTCTAGAAATGCTTATGAAATGGAGATGCCTAATGAATTGATTATTTCACCAATATTTAATATTTGAGATTTGATAAAGTATTATGAAGGAGGTGATGGAGATGAAGTTGTAGAATCATAGTGGAGTATTCTAGTGTTAGGATTAACCTTAGAGAGAAATAAAAGTTACATGCAAATATAACCAATATCATTAAATAATAGATCACACATAAGAGAACACAAGACACCAAGATTTAGCATTGTTCACCCAATCCCTAGGCTATGTCCACCAACAAAAAGTCCAATATTATTATTATTATCCAATAATTACAATCCACAATCCCTTACACCTCAATACTACCACAAGAAGCTACAATGCTACCATTACATTATGAAATCCCTAAACCTAAGCTTTTTTATACAAATTTTTGCCACTTGCAAAGTTAGGGCTAGAATCAATAATCCAATTGGAAAAATAATAGTTGATGTCTTTTATAATATAAGGTCATTTTTTGGCTTTGGGGGTGCTACCACCCAAAACCCTTGTGGGAGTTTTTCCCCTTGACCCCACCGTATACTATGATAGGGAGCACACATGGGGCACTACCCTAGGACCCCACAAGGGCACTATCCCAAATCCTCATAGAAATAATATTGGGAGAAAACTACAATGAATACACCTCCAAGTTTGATTAGGCTCCACATCACAACAATCTCCCACTTGGGAACTAATTAGGCTCCACAACAATAACCTCCCACTTGGAGATGGATCATAAAACTGGTAAACTTGTAGCTCCCACTAGAATATATCAAACCACCCTAGAAATTGTTGTTTTTTTATTCTATTCAGTCTAAAAGAGTAATCAAAGTTGAACAGGAGTCAACTTCTCCTTTGTTACTACCTTGGTAAACATATCTATTGGATTATCATCTATATGTATCTTCTGTAGCTTTAACTGTCCAACATCCAAAGTTGAGCGAATGAAATGGTATTGCAACTTTATATATTTTGTCTCTAAATGCAAAGCTAAATTCTTTGCAAGATTAATGACACTTTGGCTATCTATGAGAAAATAATTATCCCTCTATAGATGTTCGAACTCTTCCATGAAGAAATGAAGCCATATCATCTCCTTGGCTGCCTCTATAGCAACAACATACTTTGCCTCTGTAGTGGATAAAACATTAACCTTCTGTAATCTAGAAACCTAGCTCATAGCTGCCCCAACAATATTAAATACATAACTTGTAGTACTATGCATAATATCAATATCCCCTACCAAATTTGAGTCAACATATCCCTATAAATTAGTACTAGAGCCCCCAAAATGTACACACTTACTAGATGTTCCTCTTAGATATCTGAGAATCCATTTAACAACACTCTAATACTCAAGCCCTGGATGACTCGTATACTTGCTAACGACTCTCAGAGCATGGGAATTATCTAGCCTTGTACATACCATAGCATACATTAAGCTTCCTACAGCTAAATCATAAGGTATCTTAGACATCTTATCCTCCTCTTCTTGTGTCTTGGGACACATCTCCTTAGTCAACTTCAAATGACTAGGTAAACATGTGCTGACAACTTCAACATTCTCCATAGAGAAATATTGCAACACCTTCATAATATAATTAACTTAAGATAATGTCAGTTTCCTATTCTTCCTATCTCTATAAATATTCGTACCAAGGATTTTTTTTGTTGCCCCCAAATCCTTCTAAGAAAATGCATGTGCTAATTGAGATTTTAGCCCCTTAATGTGATCCATATTAGACCTAGCTACAAGCATATCATCAATTTATAAACATAAAATAATGTAGCTATCATCATCCAATCTCTTAAAATAAATACAATGATCTGAATGACACCCATTGTATCCATGCTCATGCATAAACCTGTCAAATTTTAGATACCATTGCCGAGGTGCTTGCTTTAATCTATATAAAATTTTCTTCAATCTGCACACTAAGTTCTCCTTACCTTTAACCTTAAATCCCTATGGTTGTGCCATATATATCTCTTCATCCAAACCACCATGAAAAAAAGTTGTTTTAACATCAAGCTATTCCAAATACAAATCTTCAGTAGCCACAATACTTAAAACAATGTGAATAGAAGTCCTTTTAATAATAGTAGAGAATATTTCATCAAAATCAATGCCTTTTTTTTGTGCAAATCTTTTTACAACTAACCTAGCTTTAAATTATTTCTTGTTTCCATCCTCTTCTTTTAACCTATAAACCCATTTATTCTGTAAAGCCCTTTCACTTGTAGACAACTTGCATAAATTCTAAGTCTTATTTTTTAGTAAAGAGTCCATTTATTCTTTCATTGTAGACCTCCCACTGAATCTTTGTATCCACTTTCATAGCTTCATCATAACATTCAGGTTCATTAGCATTAGTAAGTAAAATAGAATACAAGGAAGGAGAAAATATTTCTGGAAGTCTAATTAGCCTTGTTGACCATCTAACATTCACTAAGGTGTGTGGTATTTATTATTGTAGTTCTTGAGATCATTAGGAACTACTGAAACATCATCTTTTGGAGTATCATCTAGCACTACATAAACATCTTCTTTCTTCTCATGTTGTTGCAATAGATCTTTATACAACACTTTCTCATTGAATATGACATTCCTACTTCTTACAATTTTACAATTTTCAAAATCCCAAAGCCTATAACGAAATTCATCAATACCATATCTAACAAATACACATTTCTTTGACTTAGCTTCTAGCTTGGTTTTATTTTTAGAATCTATACGAGCAAATGCTTCACAATCAAAGGTTTTGAGAAAAGAATAACTCACCTTCTTACTGGTTTGTGCTTCATCTAGAATACCATAATCCAAAGGAGTAGAGGGACTTCTATTAATCAAATATATAGTAGTATTAATAGCCTTTGCCTACATGTTTAAGGGTAACCCTGCATGCAACCTCATTCTTCTTGCATACTCCTTTATAGTCCTGTTCATGCATTCAACCACTCCATTTTCCTGTGGAGTCCTTGGAATAATTTTCTATTTATGAATACCATCAGTGAAACAATAAAACTCAAATTCATGACTACAATACTCACCACCATTATCAAATATGAGACATTTTAATTTCTTACCAGTCTAATTTTCAACCAAGCATTTCCATTTCTTAAAAGTTTGAAATACATCACATTTCTGTGTAAGGAAATAAACTCATACTTTTCTAGTTGCATCATCAATAAATGTAACATAATAATGAGAGCCATCAAGGGAAGATACCTGAGCTATTCCCCATACATCTATATGCACAAGCTCTAATCTCACACTTTTCTTTTCCTTCCCAGTCTTCACAAAATTCACTCTCTTTTGTTTTCCATACAGACAACTTTTATAGAAATTCATATTAACACATATTAGACCTGGTAAACATTTCTTTGAATAAAGTACCAGTAATCTCTTGGTCCTCTAGATTGAGACTTCTTCCCCTTTAACTTTCTCAATCATTTTGTCTTTGCTTTGTACATTCAAAGCACTTCCTGATGTAAATGCACCTGAGGTTTTTTTTATGAATTTTCTCACTCTAACTAACACCAATCACATCATCAAATTTTAGGGTATTAGATCTAGAAATTGAATTACTTACAACCATTACCAAGCCATTCCAACTTTTAGGTAAAGAGCACAAAATCAAGAGAGCCCTAATTTCTTCATCAAAATTAATACACATAGAAGATAACTAACTAGTAATAGTATTAAAATCATTTAAATGATCTACAATAGATCCACTTTCTATCATCTTCATATTAAATAAATACTTCATGAGAAATACCTTGTTTGAAGTGGGGGGCTTTTCATACAATTTTGCTAGGGTTTGCATCAACTCTTCCATCATCTTTGCTTTTGTAATGTTAAATGTCAATGGTACCAAGCATAATTGAATTCTTTCAAGTGCCTTTCTATCTAAAATCTCCTAGTTCTCATCTTTCATAGTTCCATGTTCCTTTGTTTTTTCTTCCAATGGCTTCCATAAATCCTTCTAATAAAGATAGTCTTTCATTTGCATCTTCCATAACTAAAAGTTCTGCCCATTAAACTTCTCCACTTTTAGCTTAACTTCCTTTGTTATCACTCCCACTCAACCATGAGACTCCCACTCAACCATGAGACCTTCCTATAGAGGATTTCTAAAAGAAAAAATGACAATGGTCTAGCTAAAAAAAAGAAAAAAAAAGAAAAAGAAACTCATCTAGCTCTGATACCACTTGTTAGGATTAACCTTAGACATAAATAATAGTTACATGCAAATATAACCAATATCAAAAAATAATAGATCACACATAAGAGAACACAAGACACCAAGATTTAATGTGGTTTACCTAATTCCTAGGCTACATCCACCAACAATAAGTCCAATATTATTATTATCTAGTGATTACAATCCACAATACCTTATAGCTCAATACCATTGCAAGAAGCTAAAATATCACCATTACATTATCAAATCCCTAGCTCTAAGCTTTTTTATATAAACTTTTTCCACTTCCAAAATTAGGGCTAGAGTAAGTCATCCAATAGGAAAAATAGTAGTTGACACATTTAACAATATAAGATCATTTTTGGCATTACCCTAGGACCCCGCAGGGGCACTGCCCCAAACCCTTGTAGAAATAATATGGGGAGAAATTCATGTCAAATAAACCTCCAAGTCTAATTAGGCTTCACATCACAACATCCAATAGCTAGTTCGACTACAAAGGAGATTGAGGAGATACTTGATATTCATATTAGAAAAGGTACAAGGAATAGAACTTATGAGGAATACCTGGTCAAATAGAAAGGGATGCTAGTAGAGGATTCATCATGGCTAGCTAGGGAGGAGGTTAACCATCTTGGTTTTCTTCTAAACACCTAATACATGATGGGGTCACTTCTCAAATTACCCCAGGTGTTTGATGCAGTATCATCCTGGGTGTAAGAGCAATCTTTCATCACCCAAAAATATTTTTGTTTTTAATCTTTTTTAATTTAATAAGGACTAGTAGTGGGGGTGGTTACTATTTATGGGGACTTTCTATTTTTAGTAATTTTATCATACAAGCTTGAACTGTTCTCATTTTCTACATGAAGGTTCAATTTAGAATTATAATCCTACCATAAAAATCTCACCAGCTTAAGTATTAGAGAAGTTATTGCAGATTTTTGGTGTAAAAATTTGTAGAAAAATCTTCAAGCTTATAATTGGAGGCCTTAAAGTGCTTGGATGAGGTCTGAAAACTTGACAAAAGGGCACTTGCACAATTCCAAGCCTATAGATCAGGAGTTGGCATTTCTAAAAAGTGGTTATGATAGCTAATTAAAGAAACAGTTCGAGAGTTATGGCCTTCCAAAGTTGGGCTACCAAAAATTTCTAAAATAATTGTCAAATATGTATTTGGCCGACTCTATATGTTTTGTTAGGGTCTATTGACCCTAGGTATTTAGTTTCAATGTCTAAAACCTTCTCTGACAGCATAAACTATTTAAAAATGGCTCAAACATTGTCTAGGATAGCTCTAGGTGGTAGTTTATAGCTTAGTCTTGTAGATTACTATAGTGAAGGTGCCCATGTGGGTTAGCATATTGTACTTGTGAATTTTGTAATTCCACATTTTTGACACAAATAAGAAGTCCATATTTTATTCTCACATTTGCTATTATTTCTTTGCTTTTGTTATGAGTTTATGGTATTAAGGGGAGCACCTTTCATCACTATCAAAGATGAAGTGTGTGGAAGCCAAGTAGAATGGAGGACTACAATAGAGATTTGTAATCTACAAAGTGAGTTGTAATTTGTTATCAGATAAAACCTTACTATTACTCTCTAATCATTGTATTAGTCTAGGGTAAATAATTTGAATTAAGGTTGACCTAACATTCATTTGTAAATCCTTTAATTGGGTGACATTACAAGTGAATGGTCTAGAGTCTGAGAAGACTCACTCCTAACAGGGTGATTGAAATTCTCTAACCAGGTCACATTTAAGAGTGTGTATTATAACCTTTAACAAGGTTGGCCTTTCATAGGAATTCACTTTAGAAGAGTGAGAATTAGTAGCATGTTAATGGTGTTTTTTTTTCAAATTGGGTTTCCACATAAAATACATGTGTCAAATGTGTTATTGAATCTATTATGTTTCATGTTTATATTTCTACAAAGATATCTTGACTTAGGATAGTAATCTACAAAGTTTAAGCATTTTATGATCTAAGGAATGCATGCATAATAAGTTTTTATGGATAGGGGTTCACTATGCTATGAAAAGTTTTATTTGCACATCTGGACCTTGGATAATTGATTCACCTCCCCTCTCATTTATTCTAAAGAATTTCAACAAATCCTAGAAAGGAAATCAAAGTGACTTAAAAACCTTTATGTGTGAATGTTCTTGAAACCCATCTTATGAATGCATGAGGATGAATGCAGATCTTAAGAGGATGGGTGTAGAAGATGCAATAAAGGATCTTGAATGTATGAATCCTTGATCTTCAACA
Source organism: Cupressus sempervirens (assembly GCA_028749045.1). NCBI lineage: Eukaryota > Viridiplantae > Streptophyta > Pinopsida > Cupressales > Cupressaceae > Cupressus > Cupressus sempervirens. Next base: position 406,856,364 of record CM053791.1, on the reverse strand, counting down.
GAAGATGCTTGAAGAATGCTTGAGAACCTGAAATCAAGAGAGCGTGAGTGATTAAACTTGTAAGTCCTAGAATGATTATGGATGAGAAATGGAGAAAATTGGAGGTTTTATAAAGGTCTCAGAATAGATTATTAGTGCAGGTAAATCTGCCAAGAAGTTTGAACCATAAAACTAACCAGACATGAGTTCCAAGAAGAGGACCCAAAATAGGGCCCAATCAGAAGCATAATGCAACCCTAACTGGTCCATAAGGGAAACATTGTGCCCCTAATTATGAGGGCCTATAAACTCTAAGATCCCTTTGGGATCTCAAAAAAAAGTCTTGGATCCCTTCAAAATCCCAAAAAAATTGAAGATCCTCAAAATCAGACACAAATTTTGAGATATAGCCATGTTGGGGAGTAGATTCCAAGTAGATAGATGAATGGAAGGGAGGGTCTAGGAGGATAGATTCTACCTCAAGCTTAACACCATGAAAATATGAGCCTTAAAGAGGATCTATTAGGTTTTACCCTAATTCCACGTAGGAGAAAGGATAGAAAAGGGAAGAAAGTGTATACACTAATCTAATGTGCTAGAAATACTAATTCAATGAAAGCATTTACACATTAAACTAACGTAACATATAAGAGAGAAAAAGAGAAGACAAACTCAAATGAGAACGTGAGCCATGGATAGGCTCTCTGAATGAGCTTGTTCTCTTGTTTTTGAGATGTTCCTATGTATAGATTGGGGATGTATGCTCAAATGCTCAAAATGGCTTCAATAGAGATGGGCAATGGCAAATTGGTAGCTTTGTGAGCTCTCAATTTGGCATTATAAGGGTATGGATATGGATTTTGGCTCTCAAAAGGGCATGGTAACTTTAGCTCAAAGATTGTTGTTAAATGGCTTGGGATGAGATTCAATTTATAGGCTAAGGGCTTGAGGGATGGAGGGCTAAGATGCAAGGAGAGATGAAGGCTTAAGGAGGGCTAGGATGCACTCAAAGGAGAGCACATGGATTGTGCTTGTTTAGCACCAATGGGAAGGTGACACTTGTCACAAGGAGGATGAGTGTGAGAGGGTAGGGTAAAGTGTTGGTTAAAGGCATGATGAGTGGGGTTGAGTATGTAAGAGAGATGTAAGAGGAATGAGTGTGGAAGAGGGAAGAGTGTGGAAGATGGATGTAAGAGTCATGAGTGGGCTTGTAAGAGTCTTTTATGGTTTGTAAGAGCACTCATGACTTGGTGGTTGAGATTTTTGAGGGGAGACTTTGGTTTGGTTTAGGAAAGTCTTAAACTTGTTTAGGGAATGTGACAACATTAGGGGGTGGATTAGGTTTAGGATGTTAGAGACGTGCAAGTGGATGGCATTAATGAGGGTGGGTGAGTTAGTGGCTAAGCTTGGTTAGTATGTGTGGATGGGTTGGATTAGGCTAAATGGAGGATTAGGGATAAGTTAGGGGTTTTTAGATTTGAGGATTTTATTTATCAAATAGATTTATTTAGTAAATGAGGATTTTTGAAATTAGATAGGAGAAAAGGATTTAATTGATAAATGATAGGTTATTTGATTTATCAATTAGGACTATAGATGATTAATTAAATTAATTAGCTAGGGATGGAAAAGGATTAATTAAATAGGAATTTAATTAATGATGCCTTTAGAAATAACTAAATAGGATTACTAAAGTGGTGTAATCAAATTTAGGTGTCTACATTTCCCCCCTCTTTGACATAGTGTTGAGACAACACTATTTCAAAGAAGTTTGAATGAAGACCACATGAGGAAGATGTTTTAGCAATGAGGTTGCCCCAATCTTGGATAAGAAGAGGAGAGACTAGACTTAGATGATGCCCCCTCAAGAAGGTGGCGCAGAGAGAAATGAGGCTCGACAACTTCTTGAAAAGTACAAGAAATTGAGATGAGCTAAGACATAGATTGGCAAAGAGAAGGGGCTGAATTAGCGCAAACTCTCACTATGGGAGAATGATAAAGGAGAATTAGATGCACAAGAGTAAAGAAAGCTTAAGACTTTTCAGGATTGGGGGGGGGGGGGGGGGAGATGGAGGAGCAGAGCGCTATAAAAGGAATCTAGGATAGGAAGATGGATGATGGGATGATAAAGCTGATGCAACAGGATTTCAAAGAGTCAGATTTGCGGAAGATGGGTTTCGGAGATCCCTAGGACTAGGATTGTGGATCTCAAAAGATGAGGCTTGGTGGATTGATTTGATTGGTGGATCCCTAAGACTAGGATTGTGGATCCCTAAAGCTAAGAGTGATGATTTATTTAAAGAGATACTGATGCATAAGCTGGGGGAGGAGTGACAGATGTTGGAGATGGATGGGGGATAATGGAGATGAAGGGAATCCATTGAAGCTTTTTGAGTGGGGGGATACTTCAAAGAGAAGTACCACCATGTAGTTGAGCACTAAATTTTCTATAGGACTATTGGTTAATTGCCAAGGTTACCAAGAACATCAAGGCCTTTTCACCAACCATCCAAAGGACTGATGAACTGACTCGAAACAAACACGCAAGGAATGCCCCAGTATCACACATGAATCCCAGAGGAAGCAACGTGGAAATGACACTAGGTAACCCACAAGTAGAAAAATAAAACAAGCAAAAGACACGATCAAGACCTTATGCTCTGATTGCCCCATTCGCAGTATACCATGATATGGAACATCGTGGCAGCCTTGAGGAGGGAATAAAAAAGATTGCTCGGAAAAGATATTTCAAGACCCAAAAGGGAAGATTCCAAATCAACAAAAAGTGAAAATCCAAAAGAGAACTGTTTGCCAATGAGATGGGTAGGACGAGGTACTAACATACCAAGATCAGACATGAGGAAAGCTATATCCTATAAGGATCTATCGGAGAGCACCTATGCTGATGGATTTGGATGAGTGATGCATCTGGCAAGCTGAACTAAGAAGGATAACACTTTGGTGACAAGAGATCTAGCTAAAGGATGCATTGGAATAGCTAACCAAGGGTTGTGCAATGTGTGCAAGATGCTGATCAAGGACCAACTAACATGAACTTTGGATAGATACAATGGTACTAAGCTAAAGAGGATGTACAAGCTGACAGACCAAGATATGTTAAAAATGTACAAGTTTATTCATGTTTTGGTTTTTTGTGAGATGGAAATGTTTGTGAAGGATGGGATGTCTATAATAGTTGATAGGTGGATAGGTAGATGGTTTGTGAAAAGCTTAAGTGAAAATCGAGTTTTGTGTGTGCATGTGATAGGATACAAGCTAAGATACAAGATTATTTACAAGCTAGAATATGGTACAAGCTTCAGACAAGATTTCAGATATACAAGCTATGGTACAAGATTTACAAGGTGGTGTACAAGATTTACAAGCCGAGGTACAAGATTTACAAGCTAAGGTACAAGATTTACAAGCTGTACAGGAGGTATTTATAGGCTTCATCAGATTTTGGATATTTGGTTGGAACACTAGAGGAACAAGCAAGTGCGTTATGGGATGGTGGGTGGATGGATGATGGATAGGATAGTGATAGATAATGGATTAGTCTTAGTACACAAGGTGCCTAAATTACTAGGTTTTCACCAAAGTATCTATCCAAGGCGCCTGAATTGCCAAGTTTTCACCATTGGACGCTTATTTCTCTTTACTATTTTTTTTTTGTATTTTTCAAAAGCTGGGTATACCAAGGATCTTAAAGCATAGAACTTCTTGAGATGAATGATGTTAGTAGGATCATTCAAGAGTTCTCCTTCTGGTGTAGATAGCTGATAGGCTCCAGAGCCAAAGGATGCAATGACAACATAAGGACCAAGCCAGGTAGGTTCAAACTTGCCTTTCTTTTCTCGATCTGCTTGGACTTTCATATTTCCTTTGAGGACCATGTCACCTGGCTGAAAGTGTTGTGGGAGCACCTTCTTGTTGAAATTCCTTTTGAGACAAGTTTGGTAGACTGTGAGATGGTCATAGGCTTATTGTCGCTTCTCGTCTAAGAGATCTAGTTGGGTGAGCTGAGCTACTCTGTATTCTTCATCTGAGATTTTCCCTCGCAAAGATATGCGTAGTGAGGGAAGTTCAACTTCTATGGGTAGTACCACTTCGGCACCATAGACTAAGGAGTATGGAGTTGTTCGTATGGATGTACAGAAGGAAGTTCGAGAGGCCCATAGGATTGGATTTATTTTTAGGTGCCAATCACGGCCGGAATCATTGACAACTTTCTTTAGGATTTTGAGGAGGGTTTTGTTAGTTGCCTCTGCCTGCCCGTTACCTTGTGGGAAATATGGGCTAGAAAAGTGGTGATGGATGTGGAGAGAAGTGCATAATTCTTCCACGTTGAGATTTTCAAAGTTACCTTCGTGGTCGGTGAAGATGGTGGATGGGATTCCGAAGCGACAAACAATGTGGTATAAGATGAACTTGGAGACTTGAACTCCTGTAGCTAAGACTAGGGGGACTGCTTCCACCCATTTAGTGAAATAGTCTGTAGCTGTTATTATCTATTTATGTCCATTAGATGAGAGAGGTGTGATAGTTCCAACTAGATCAAGGCCCCAACAAGCAAAAGGCCAAGGAGGTGCAATAGGCTGTAGATCTTGTGCTGGAGCGTGCACAAGATTTGCATGCTGCTGACATGGGAGACACTTTCTGACAATACCACTCATGTGGGCACTAAAAAGTATGGAGTGTACTTCTTTTAATGCCATTGCGGCCTCATTTTCATCTAAACATCGAGAGAGAGTATCGTGATAACCTCGACGATATAGGGTATTGGCTATGATAACATAGCGAGATGATTTTCGAATGAGGTTTTGGCACTGGGTGTGTGTGAGGTGAGGGGATATGATACCATCTTGTAAGCAAGCATGAATTTCATGGTACCAAGGGGATTGGGGACCAACCAAGATACAAACACAGTTTGAATCCTCATTCGCATAGGCGGGTGTGAGGAGCTGCTCGACTAAAAAATCATACTGCGTAGCTTCTTGGGGAATTTCCAAGAGCGAGCTGATAGTGGCCATGGTGTCTTCTACCTTGTTCTGCATTCGTGGCACTTGTGTAAACTAAAGCTTTGTAAAATGCTGGGTTAGCTAATCAACTAGCTCTTTGTAGGGTAATAGCTTTTCATGTTTGGTATGATATTCATTTAGGACTTGCTTGATGATGAGCTAAGAATCACCAAAGATTTGTAACTTAGTGATATTCCATTCTACAACTATCTTTAATCCTGCTACAAGAGCTTCATATTCTGCTATATTGTTGGTACTAAGGAATTGTAGCTTGAAGGCTTTTGGAATATAATCTCCTTGAGGTGTGACCAGCAATATTCCTACCCCTGATCCATGAGATGTGTATGAGCCATCAAAATAAAGTTTCCATGGGGGCTGTTCTTCAATTAGACAGATATGCTCATCTAAAAATTCTATGATCAAAGGATATGCATCTATTAGAGGTGCATCATCTAGGTGATCTGCTATAGGTTGCCCTTTGATTGCCTTTCTGTCCACATACTGGATGTGAAACTCACTTAGTAGCATAACCCATTTTGCTAGCCGACCTATGAGTGCTATTCTAGAGAGCATATACTTGAGAGGATCAATTTTGGATACTAGTTGGATGGTATGACTTAGCATGTAGTGGCGAAGCTTTTCAGTTGAGAAAACAACTGCCAAACAAGATTTTTCCATAGGAGTGTAATTGAGTTCATAACCAACTAGGGTTCTACTAATATAGTAGATGGCTCTCTCTTCTATAATCATCAAGTTGTGCTAGAAGTTCCCCTAGAGCAGTAGGCATTGCTGATATGTACAAAATTAGGGGACAACTAGGAACTAGTGGAACCAAGATAGGGGGATTGGTGAGATATTGTTTGAGTTGGTCAAAGCTACGCTGACATACAGGATCCCACTTGAAGTTCTCATCCTTCTTTAGTAAATGTGAAAATGGTGTACACTTATCTACAAGCTGGGAGATGAAGCGTCAGACAGATTGAAGCTTTCCCTGAAGAGAGCGAAGCTATCGCAGTGTCTGGGGAGGAGGCATGTCTAAGATAGCCTTGACCTTTTTGGGGTCGATCTCTATACCTCCTTTAGAAACTATAAAGCCTAGAAGCTTTCCAGATGTGACCCCAAAGACACACTTCTTAGGATTCAGCATGAGACGATATTGGGCTAAGCTATCAAAGACTTTCTCCAGGTCAGCGAGATGATCCATGAAGGTGTGAGATTTGACTAGGATATCATCCACATAATCCTCCAAAATGCTATGGATAAGATCATGGAAAATGGCTGTCATAGCTCTTTGATAGGTAGCCCCAACATTATTTAGGCCAAAAGGCATTGTGGTGTAGCAAAAGGTTCCCCAAGGGGTAGTGAATGCTGTCTTATTTGATCCTATTTTGCAATCTTGATCTGATTATACCTAGAAAATCCATCCATAAGGGATAGAATTTCATGTCCAGCTGTAAGATCTACAATCATATCTATGTTGGGTAAGGGAAAATCATCCTTTGGACAAGCTTTATTTAGATCTCTAAAATAAGTGCAAATTTTGATGTCACCAGAAGGCTTAGTGACAGGGACCATGTTGGAGATCCACTCTGAGTAATTGATAGGTTGGATAACCTTAGCAACTAACATTCTTTCTAATTCAGCTTTGACCAGTAATGCCACCTTGGGGTGCATTTTTCAAAGCTTTTGTTTGACAGGCTTGATCTTTGGGTCGACAGCAAGATGGTGAACTACAAGCTTTGGATCAAGTCCTGGCATGTCCTGATATGACCATGCAAATTGGCCAATGTTCTCCTATAAGACATCAAAGAGGAGATCAACTTGGTCTTGTGATAGGGATGCAACAATGTGAACAAGTCTGGGGATCTCTAAAGAACCGATGTTGACTTCTCTAGTATCCTCTATTAGAATAGATGACATCTTTGGTCAATTATCTTGAGGAGGCAATACTAAATCCTCATGTTCTACTTGTGGCTCTAGATTTTCTTGCTAAGGGACTTTCTTCGTTGCCTTAGCTAGTCCTGGTTTCACCTTAGTTCTAGTTTTGGGTGCATCGGAACTAGTTTGGGGATTTTCTCCAAAATACCCCTTGGGATCTAGCTTATAGATATAGGAAGAATTTGGCTTTGTCTTCTTGTGAGACATTTCAGCTCCAATGAATCTTAGAAGTGCTTCCTCTGATGCAAATTCATCAATGTGTATGATGCTTGGTTGGTTCCAATCTATGAGTTGTGGATGAGCGAGTGGTAGGTCAATGAGATTGATGGATAGTTCTCGGAGAATAGAGTCTCTTAAGAAGATTTGGTCTGGAATATCCTCATAGGCTCTCTTTTCAACTTCCTTAGGAATGTCTTCAATTTTGACAAGGTCGCAGTGGATGTTCAAAAAAGCGTGACCATTCTCGTTGGTGCCCCAAGTTGTGGGTATGCCAAAGCCAAGACTTGACTTCGTTTCCCACTTATGTGCTTCGATAGGACATTGCATGCCCCTTTCTTCTAGTCCTAGTCCACCACCTTGATAGTTCCATTTTTTAGTGATGAGCTTATGTTCTTAGGGATACTTATGGCTGAAGTGATCAAGGCATGCTTGATTTCTTGGAAGTGCATCCTTATGTAACCAATTGTTGATATCTGGAGTGAGCTCCTCATGAAGAGGGGTTTTTGAGGATACAAAGGTTGTTGGGCCAAACTATTTGTATCAAGGAGGTGGGATCTTCTTAGCTTTGTGATATGTCGGCCATCCATGGGTATGTGGATCAAGTGGGATTGCTCTGACAACAAATGCATCTGATAGACTATACTCTCCACAACCCTTGTTGTTGATCTTTACAGTAGATAGGGTGGAGGCGAGGATGGTTTTTGGGTCATTACAAGTGTGGGATGAGCTAGCAATGGCTGTGCCGATATCAATTCCAGGGCAATGATTTTTATATGAGGCTTCAACCGTATTGCATTAAGCAAAGGGTTTTGGATCAGCATGGATGGTCACCTTAGTGCCCTGATGCAGAAATTTGATGCACTGATGGTAGGTGAATGGAATGGCCTTCATAGCGTGAATCCATGGGTGACCAAGGAGGATGTTAAATGGTAGGTTTAGATCAACAACATGACAAACTGTCTCTTGGATGATCAGCCCAACCTTGATTGGTAGCAAAATAGTCCCTTCTGTGGTTCTTTCCAAGTTGTCATAAGCTTTGATGGTGATAACCTCACTGATCATATCTGCCTCAGTATACCCAGCTTGTTTTATGAATTTTAGGGTGCAAATATTCAAGGCTGATCCATTATCTATCATAACTCTTTTCACTACGAAATTGGATACCATGATGGCTATGCAAAGCGAAAGGGTGTGATCTAGCTCGACCATGGGTATGTCGGTGGGTTTGAAAGATAGGGCACATGAGGATGAAAGTTGTCCAACAAGATTACGAAAATTAGTAGCATTGATATCAGAAGGGACATAGGATTCTATGAGAGCACTATCAAGGATGTCTTTGTACACAAGACTAGTGCGGAGAAGGTCTAAAATGGAGATTTGGGTTGGCATGTTCCCAAGGTGTTCCAAGATATTGTACTGACTTTTTGATGGAGCTGATGGTGCTAATGAAACTGGTGGGCCTGTGATGTTAAATCACGCTCTTCAAGTGGTAACTGCACACTCATTGTCTGGTCCTCAGATATTGATAACATTGACAGAAGGCTCTTTCTTGGATATACAACCTATAAGGCTACCATAGTCTATATAGGATGAAGTGCGGTCATTGTTCTTCCCATGTTGTTGGTTTGGCTGACGGTTGTTGGTGTTTTTTTTGTTTTGGATAGGTACTTTTCCAAGATTTTTGTTGTTGTGTGGAGGAAGAGCATTTTGATAAATATGTAAGCTTGCATTGGGATAGGTTTGGGCACCAACAGTGATTTCTTTCCGATCAATGAGGTCCTGCACATAATCTTTCAGTTTCATGCATTTGAGGGTGGTGTGACCATTTACCCTATGGAACTTGCAATACTGATTGTCCTTGTACCATGTAGCTTTGGATTGGCTTGGATCAATTTGCTAGGTAGGAGGAAATTTGATGAGGTTTTCCTTAGCAAATTTCTCAAAAATGACATCCAATGGCTCACCAAGGGGTGTATAGTTTCTAGGTGTGGATTGGAATCTGGGTTTTTGCCCTGCAGCTACATTGATGGCATTAGCTTGATTGTTAGACCCTTGAAAGTTGGGTCTTGTATTGTGGTTTTGATAGCTTTGGTTACTCTGCTGTTGGTAGTTGATAGCTTTTTGATTGTTTGTTTGATATGGTGGGTTAGACTGATTTTGGGAAGGACCAACAATATTCACATGTCTGGTGTCAGTAACCTCGTCTGTTGCAACATGCTTGTTTTTGTTCCAATACCTAGACTTGTCATTGGAATGTGATTGATTTTGGTTGGTTTCCTTGTAAATCTTGACCACACCATATTTAATGAGTCCTTTCTTAAGGATCATTCCTTTCTCTTTGATATCCTTATAGGTCTGCAAATAGTTCATGGTCATGTGGTGAGCCAAGCTGGGATGGGCATTATCAATAAACATTTTCACCACATGGTGTTCTGGCAAGGTGCAGGATATGCGGGTGGTAAGGGTTTTCCATCTTTGTAGGTATTCGACAAGGCTTTCTCCACCTTTTTGCCTGGTGTGGACAAGATCAACTATTGATAGCTCTGTTTCAACAAGATAGGCATATTGGGATACGAATGCCTCAGATAATTCAGAAAATTTTTTAATTGTGCCATAGGGGATTCTGTAAAACCATTGAAGAGCTGGTCTAGCCAAGATTTTGGGAAAAAGGTGCAAGAGGAAGACATCATTGTATGCCACGTCCTGGTAGTGCATGTAAAATTCTTTGATATGTGTGACAGGGTCTCCTTTTCCTCTGAATTTGTCAAATTTGGGTACCTCAAAGTGTTTGGGAAATGGTGTCATGGTAATGGCTCTGTCAAATGGGTAAGGACACACATTATCAAACTTGAATGTCTTCGGATCATTCCCTTCTTGGATGGCTTTCAGAGTTGTCTCCATTTGCTCCCATTCTGAATTGATAGGTGATGGTTGGGGTGCCCCCAATGTAGGAGTGCCTTGAGGTAGGTATGGACTAGATGGGGTCACTGAATATGGATGGCTGTGAGGGATTTGCTGATAGGGATTGTACATTGTTTGGGCAGCTGCATGGTGGATGACGGTTTGTTCAGGGGGAGATGGCACATATTGCTGCATGTGCTGCGAGGCTTGCTATTGATATGAGATTTGAGATTGGGATTGGGGAACATAAGCTGGATGTGGGATAAATGAATGGATTTGTGGAGGTAAGGTATAAGATGGTTGTGAAGCTTGGGGAAAGGATCGAGGGGCTTGTGGGGTTTGACCAATATATGTGGGTTGCACCCCCATTTGGGATGGTATCTACAAATAATTGGTGGTTGGTTGGGGTGGTGGATTACCTCCTAGAAGTGGCATTGAAAAGTAGTTGGTAATAGGAGGTAATGGATTAGTTGGTGGTGGAAATTGAAAGCTTGGGAATGGAACTGATGGGGTTTGATAGCTTTGTGGCTAGATTTGCAAGCTTGGTAGAGTGGTGGCGGGAGCTGGGATCACTTGGGAGCTTGGCAAAAAATTGGCAGTAGCTTGTGGGATTTGATAGCTTTGTGAAATGAAGGTAGTAGCTTGTGGATTTGTGGCTGATGGTATTGAGCTCTCAAGACCTAATGGAAATGATGGGATTGTGCTTTGGGCTATGGTGAACAAGCTGGGGGTGATGAAAGGTTGATTACTTGCCCCCATGGGTGGCATCCCTGTTATATATTACTGAGGTTGGCCAAAGATGCTAGCACTGATTTGGGAGATGGGTGGATTTGGAAGGCTGGGTTGGGGAGCAGCAACAACAATAGTGAAGGGGGTGAACGGTGAGGTGTTTTGGGTAAAGGGGGTTTAGAGCGGAGAGGTATGAACCAAGGATGGAGTGGTGGTGGCTGGGTTGGCTTGTAGCATGGAGATTTCAACTTAGGTGGATGATGGTATGTTTGGGTCTATTGGATAATATGGATTGGCTGGAGGCTCTTCTTTTGACATATATTAAGGATAATTTGGATCATAAGAGCCTATGGGTGGTGGCAGCTGTAGACACCTAAATTTGATTACACCACTTTAGTAATCCTATTTAGTTATCTCTAAAGGCATCATTAATTAAATTTTTATTTAATTAATCCTTTGCCATCCCTAGTTGATTAATTTAATTAATCATCTATAGTCCTAATTGATAAATCAAATAACCTATTATTTATCAATTAAATCTTTTTCTCCTATCTAATTCCAAAAATCCCCATTTATTAAATAAATCTATTTGATAAATAAAATCCTCAAATCTAAAAACCCCTAACTTATCCCTAACCCTCCATTTAGCCTAATCCACCCCATCCACCCATACTAACCAAGCTTAGCCACTAACTCACCCACCCTCATTAATGCCATCCACTTGCACATCTCTAACATTCCTAATCTAATCCTAAACCCAAGCCTAATCCACCCCTTAATGATGTCACATTCCCTAAACAAGTTTAAGACTTTCCTAAACTAAACCAAAGTCCCCCCTCAAAAATCCCAACCACCAAGTCATGAGTGCTCTTACAAACCATAAAAGATTCTTACAAGCCCACTCATGACTCTTACATCCATCTTCCACACTCTTCCCTCTTCCACACTCATTCCTCTTACATCTCTCTTACATACTCAACCCCACTCATCATGCCTTTAACCAACCCTTTACCCTACCCTCTCACACTCATCCTCCTTGTGACAAGTGTCACCTTCCCATTGGTGCTAAACAAGCACAATCCATGTGCTCCCCTTTGAGTGCATCTTATCCTTGCTTAACCATCTCCCCATCCTTGCATCTAAGCCCTCCATCCCTCTACCCCTTGGCCTATAAATTGAATCCCATCCCAAGCCATTTCATCAACAATCTTTGAGCTAAAGTTACCATGCTATTTTGAGAACCAAAGCCATCAATCTTACCCTTATAATGCCAAATTGAGACCTCACAAAGCTACCAATTTGCCATTACCCACCTCCATTGAAGCAGTTTTGAGCATCTTGAGCATACATCCACATCAAAAGGACACATCTACAGAATCAAGAAAGCATGGAGTGTTTTCTCTTGTGAGGTTTGCACTTTTTGTTTGCTTTTCTTTGTCTAAACATATATGTGAATTTAGTTTTGGTTTGTGAATGTTTACTTTATTTGTTAATGTTCTTTGCACACTAAGATCTAGTTCTACATTTTGGCACGCTCGGTGGGACCCCACTATGGGTCATTTAATCATCAATTTCTATCTATATGTTGTTTTTCTAACAATCTAATGCTTCTTGTTGTTTGAGTGAGTTGTAGGGTATTTTTCTTATTTTTGCAGGTTAAAGAACCCACTTAAGAAGAAGACATACCCTCAAAAAATTCGAAAATAACATTTTTTTTTTTTTTTTTTGAAAAAAATCTGCGTTTTTCAGCTTTTTTTTTTGCACAGTGTCATCTCTGCAGTTTGGCGTCTGTGCCTACAAACTGTCATCTCTGCCAGCTACTCTGTCGTCTCCGCAACCAAATTGTTGTCTACGCAGTTTGGCATCTCCAACTGTCGTCTACGCATCCTGGACTGTCGTCTTCACAGATTAATGCCTCTGTCGGCTACTCTGTCATCTCCGCAACTTGAATTGTCATCTCCGCTGCTGCCATCGTCTTGGCAGATTAGCGTCTCCGTAGATCGACGTCTCTATAGTTTGGCGTCTGTGCCTGATGAACTGTCATCTTTGCCTGTCTCTGTTGTACTTCTGTTTTAAAATCTTTATTTCTGCACTTTGTGGTGAAAATGTTTATTGATAATGCCCATCCCAGTTTGTCTCATCACATGACCATGAACTGTCTGCAGACCTATAAGGATATCAAAGAGAAAGGAATGATCCTTGAGAAAGGACTCATTAAAGATGGTGTGGTCAAGATCTACAAAGAGGCCATCCAAAATCAATCACATTCCAATGACAAGTCTAGGAATTGGAACAAAAACAAGCATGTTGCAACAGATGGGGTTACTGACACCAGACATGTGAATATTGTTGGTCCTTCTCAAAACAAGTCTAACCCACCATATCAAACAAACAACCAACAAGCTATCAATTACCAACAATAGAATAACCAAAGCTATCAAAACCACAATACAAGACCCAACTTTCAATGGTCTAACAATCAAGCTAATGCCATCAATGTAGCTGCAGGGCAAAAACCCAGATTCCAACCTACACCTAGAAACTATACGCCCCTTGGTGAGCGATTGGATGTCATTTTTGAGAAATTGGCTAAGGAAAACCTCATCAAATTTCCTCCTACCCAGCAAATTGATCCAAGCGAATCAAAAGTTGCATGGTACAAAGACAATGAGTATTGCAAGTTCCATAGGGTAAACGGTCACACCACCCTCAGATGCATGAAACTGAAAGATTATGTGCAGGACCTCATTGATCGGAAAGAAATCACTGTTGGTGCCCAAACCTCTCCCAATGCAGGCTTACAGATTTATCAAAATGCTTTTCCTCCACACAACAACCAAAATCTTGGAAAAGCACCTATCCAAAACAACACCAACAACCGCCAGCCAAACCAACAGCATGGGAAGAACAATGACCACACTTCATCCTATATAGACTATGGTAGCCTTATAGGTTGTATATCTAAGAAAGAGCCTTCTGTCAATGTTATCAATATCCGAGGACCAGACAATGAGTGTGCAGTCAACACTCGAAGAGGGCAATTTAACATCACAGGCCCACCAGTTTCATCAGCACCATCAGCTCCATCAAAAAGCCGGTACAATATCTTAGAACACCTTGGGAACATGCCAGCCCAAATCTCCATTTTAGACCTTCTCCGCACCAGTCCTATGTACAAAGACATCCTTGAAAGTGCTCTCATAGAATCTCATGTCCCTTCTAATATCAATGCTACTGATTTTCGTAATCTTGTTGGACACCTTTCATCCTCATGTGCCCTATCTTTCAAACCCACTGACATAGCCGCAATCGAGCCAGATCACACCCTTCTACTTTGCATAGCCATCATGGTATCCAATTTTGCTGTAAAAAGAGTAATGATAGATAATGGATCAGCCTTGAATATTTGCACCCTAAAATTCATAAAACAAGTTGGGTATACTAAGGCAGATATGATCAGTGGGGTTATCAGCATCAAAGCTTATGACAACTTGGAAAGAACCACAGAAGGGACTATTTTGCTACCAATCAAGGTTAGGCTGGTCATCCAAGAGACAGTTTGCCATGTTGTTGATCTAAACCTACCATTTAACATCCTCCTCGATCGCCCATGGATTCATGCTATGAAGGCCGTTCCATCCACCTACCATCAGTGCATCAAATTTCCGCATCAGGGCACTGACGTGACCATCCATGCCGATCTAGAACCCTTTGCTTACTGCAATGCGGTTGAAGCTTCATATACAAACCATTGCCCTGGAATAGACATCGGCACAACCATCGCTAGCTCATCCCACACTTGTAATGATGCAGAAACCATCCTCGCCTCCGCCCTATCTACCATAAAGATCAACAACAAAGGTTGTGGAGAATATAGTCTGTCAGATGTATTTACTGTCAGAGAAATCCCACTTGATCCACATACCCATAGATGGTCGACATATCAAAAAGCTAAGGAGATTCCACCTCCTCGATACAAACAGTTTGGCCCAATAACCTTTGTATCCTCAAAAACCCCTCTTCATGAGGAGCTCACTCCAGATATCAACAATTGGTTACATAAGGATGCACCTCCAAGAAATCAAGTACGCCTTGATCACTTCAGTCAGAAGTATCCCCAAGAACATAAGCTTATCACTAAAAAATGGAACTATCAAGGTGGTGGACTAGGACTAGAAGAAAGGGGCATGCAATGTCCCATCGAAGTACATAAGTGGGAAATGAAGTCAGGTCTTGGCTTTGGCATACCCACAACTGGGGGCACCAACGAGAACAGTCATGCTTTTTCAAACAACCACCACGACCTTGTCAAAATCGAAGACATTCCTGAGGAAGTTGAAAAGAGAGCCTATGATGATATCCCAGACCAAATCTTCCTAGGAGACTCTGTTCTCCGAGAACTATCCATCCATCTCATTGACCTACCACTCGCTCATCCACAACTCATAGATTGGGACCAATCAAGCGTCATACACATTGATGAATTCACATCAGAGGAAGCGCTTCTAAGATTCATGGGAGCTAAAACACCTCACAAGAAGACAAAGCAAGATTCTGCCTATATTTATAAGGTAGATCCCAAGGGGTATTTTGGAGAAAATCCCCAACCTAGTTCTGATGCACCTAAAACTGGAACTAAGGTGAAACTAGGACTAGCTAATGCAACAAAGAAAGCCCCTTAGCAAGAAAATCCAGAGCCACAAGTAGAACATGAGGATTTAGTATTGCCTCCTCAAGATAATCGTCCAGAGGTGTCATCTATTCTAATAGAGGATACTAGAGAAGTCAAAATCGGTTCTTTAGAGATCCCTAGACTTGTTCACATTGCTGCATCCCTATCACAAGACCAAGCCGACCTCCTCTTTGAGGTCTTAAGAGAGAATATTGGCCGATTTGCATGGTCATATCAGGACATGCTGGGATTGGATCCAAAGCTTGTAGTTCACCATCTTGCAGTCGACCCAAAGATCAAGCCCGTCAGACAAAAGCTTACAAAAATGCACCCCAAGGTGGTATTACTGGTCAAATCTGAATTAGAAAGAATATTAGCTGCTAAGGTTATCCGACCAATCGACTACTCAGAGTGGATCTCCAACATGGTCCCTGTCACTAAGCCTTCCGGTGACATCAGAATCTGCACTGATTTCAGAGATCTTAACAAAGCTCTTCCAAAGGATATTTTCCCTTGCCCAACATAGATATGATTGTAGATCTTACAGCTAGACATGAAATTCTTTCCCTTATGGATGGATTTTCTAGGTATAATCAGATCAAGATTGCAAAAGAGGATCATCATAAGACATCATTCACTACCCCCTGGGGAACCTTTTGCTACACCATGATGCCTTTTGGCCTAAAGAATTCTGGGGCTACCTATCAAAGAGAAATGATAGCCATTTTCCATGATCTTATCCATAGCATTTTGGAAGATTATGTGGATGATATCCTAGTCAAATCTCACACCTTCATGGATCATCTCGCTGACCTAGAGAAAGTCTTTGATAGGTTAGCCCAATATCATCTCATGCTGAATCCCAAGAAGTGTGTCTTTGGGGTCACATCTGGCAAGCTTCTAGGCTTCATAGTCTCTAAACGAGGTATAGAGATTGACCCCAAGAAGGTCAAGGCTATCTTAGACATGCCTCCTCCCCAGACACTGTGATAGCTTCGCTCTCTTCAAGGAAAGCTCCAATCCGTTCGGCGCTTCATCTCCTAGCTTGCAGATAAGTGTACACCATTTTCACATTTACCAAAGAAGGATGAGAACTTCAAGTGGGATCCTTTATGTCAGCGTAGCTTCGATCAGCTCAAGCAGTATCTCACCAATCCCCCTATCTTGGTTCCACCGGTTCCTGGTCGTCCCTTGATCTTATACATATCAGCAACACCTACTGCTCTAGGGGCACTTCTAGCACAACTTGATGACTACGGAAGAGAAAGAGCCATATACTATATCAATAGAACCCTAATTGGTTATGAACTCAATTATACTCCTATGGAAAAAGCTTGTTTGGCAGTTGTTTTCTCAACTCAAAAGCTTCGCCACTACATGCTAAGTCATACCATCCAACTAGTCTCCAAAATTGATCCTCTCAAGTATATGCTCTCTAGAACAACACTCACAGGATGACTAGCAAAATAGGTTATGCTACTAAGTGAGTTTGACATCCAGTATGTGGAGAGAAAGGCAATCAAAGGGCAAGCTATAGCAAATCACCTAGCTGATGCACCTCTAATAGAAGCATGTCCTTTGATCATAGAATTTCCAGATGAGCATATCTATCTAATTGAAGAACAACCCCCATGGAAACTTTATTTTGATGTCTCATACACCTCTCATGGATCAGGGGCAGGAATATTTTTGGTTACACCTCAAGGAGATTACATTCCAAAAGCCTTCAAGCTACAATTCCCTAGCACCAACAATATAGCAGAATATGAAGCTCTTGTAGCAGGATTAAAGATAGCTGTAGAATGGAATATCATTGAGTTACAAGTCTTTGGTGATTCTCAACTCATCATCAAGCAAGTCCTAAATGAATATCAAACCAAAGATGAAATGCTATTACCCTACAAAGAACTAGTTGATCAACTGACCCAGCATTTTACAAAGCTTCAGTTTACACAAGTGCCACGAATGCAGAATAAGGCAGTAGATGCCATGGCCACTATTGGCTCGCTCTTGGAAATTCCCCAAGAAGCTATGCAATATGAGTTTTTAGTTGAGCAGCTCCTCACACCTGCCTATGCAAATGAGGATTCAAACCATGTTTGTATCTTGGTTGGTCCCCAATCCCCTTGGTACCATGAAATTCATGCTTACCTTAACGATGGTATCATATCCCGTCACCTCACACGTACCCAACACCAGAACCTCATCCAAAAATCATCCTACTATGTTTTCATAGCCAATACCCTATATCGTCGGGGTTATCACGATACTCTCTCTCAATGTTTAGATGAAAATGAGGCCGCAATGGCATTAAAAGAAGTACACTCCAGACTTTGTGGTGCCCACACGAGTGGTATTGTCCTAGCACAACAAATCCTTAGAGCAGGCTACTATTGGCCTACCATTGAAGAAGACTCCTGTGACTTTTTCAGAAAGTGTCTCCCATGTCAGCAGCATGCAAATCTTGTGCACGCTCCAGCACAAGATCTACAGCCTATTGCACCAGCTTGGCCTTTCGCTTGTTGGGGCCTTGATCTAGTTGGAACTATCACACCCCTCTCATCTGATGGACATAAATGGATAATAATAGCTACAGACTATTTCACTAAGTGGGTGGAAGCAGTCCCCCTAGTCTCAGCTACAGGAGTTCAGGTCTCCAAGTTCATCTTTTACCACATTGTTTGTCGCTTCGACATCCCATCCACCATCTTCACTGACCACGGAGGTAACTTTGAAAATCTCAACATGAAAGAATTATGCACTTCCCTCTGCATCCATCACCACTTTTCTAGCCTATATTTCCCACAAGGTAACGGCCAAGCAGAGGCAACTAACAAAACCCTCCTCAAAATCCTAAAGAAAGTTGTCAATGATTTCGGCGGTGATTGGCACCTACAAATAAATCCGGCTCTATGGGCCTATCGAACTTCCTTCCGTACATCCATAGGCACAACTCCATACTCCCTAGTCTATGGTGCCAAAGCAGTATTACCTATAGAAATTGAACTTCCCTCACTACGCATATCTTTGCGAGGGCAAATATCAAATGAAGAATACAAAGTAGCTCGACTCACCCAACTAGATCTCTTAGACGAGAAGCGAAAAAAGGCCTATGATCATCTCATAGTCTATCAAAATAGTCTCAAAAGGAATTTCAACAAGAAGGTGCTTCCATGACACTTTAAGCCAGGTGACATGGTCCTCAAAGAAAACATGAAAGTCCAAGCAGATTGAGAAAAGAAAGGCAAGTTTGAACCTACATGGCTTGGTCCTTATGTTGTCACTGTTTCCTTTGGCTCCGGAGCCTATCAGCTATTTACACTAGAAGGAGAACTCTTGAATGATCCTACTAACATCTTTCATCTCAAGAAGTTCTATGGTTGAAGATCCTTGGTATACCCAGCTTTTGAAAAATAAAAATAAAAAATAGTAAAGAGAAATAAGAATCCAATGGTGAAAACTTGGCAATTCAAGCACCTTGGATAGGTATCTTGGTGAAAACTTGGTAATTCAGGTGCCTTGTGTACTAAAGACTAATCCATTACCTATCACTATCCTATCTCGCATCCATCCACCCACCATCCCATGACACACCTACTTGTTCCCCTGGTGTTCCAACCAAATATCCAAAATCTAATGAAGCTTGTCAATACCTCCTGTACAGCTTGTAAATCTTGAACCTTAGCTTGTCAATCTTGTACCAAAGCTTGTATTATACCTTTTAAATCTTGTACCATACTTTGTATATCCGAATCTTGTCCAAAGCTTGTAGCATATTCCAGCTTGTAAATAATCTTGTATCCTAGCTTGTATCCTATCACATGCACACAAAAAACCCCATTTTCACTTAATCTTTTCGCAAACCATCTACCTATTCACCTATCAGCTATTACAAACATCCCACCCTTCACGAACATTTCCATCTCACAAAAACCAAAACATGAACAAACTTGTATATTTGTAACATATCTTGGTCCATCAGCTTGTACATCCTCTTTAGCTTAGCACCATTGTATCTATCCAGCATTCGTGTTAGTTCATCCTTGATCAACATCTTGCACACATCACACATCTTGGTTAGCTATTCCAATGCATCTTTTAGCTAGATTTCCTATCACCAAAGTGTTATCCTTCTTAGTTCAGCTTGCCAGATGCATCACTCATCCAATTCCACCAGCTTAGGTGCTCTCTGATAGGTCCTTGTAGGATATAGCTTTCCTCATGTCTGATCTTGGTCCGTTAGTACCTCATCCTACCCATCTCGTTGGCAAATAGTTCTCTTTTGGATTTTCGCTTTCTTTTGATTTGGGATCTTCCCTTTTGGGTCTTGAAATATCTTTTCCAAGAAATCTCCTTGTTCCCTCCTCAAGGTTGCCACGATCTTCCATATCATGGTATGCTGTGAATGGGGCAATTAGAGCATAAGGTCTTGATAATGTCTTTTTCTTGTTTTCTTTTTTTGCTTGTGGGTTACCCGGTGTCATTTCCACGTTGCTTCCTCTAGGATTCATGTGTGATACTGGAGAAATCCTTGCGTGTTTGTTTCGAGTCAGTTCGTCAGTCCTCTGGATGGTTGGTGAAAAGGCCTTGACATTCTTGGTAACCTTGGCAATTAACCAACAGTCCTATAGCAAATCTAGTGCTCAACTACATGGTGGTACTTCTCTTTGAAGTATCCCCCCACTCAAAAAAGGCTTCAATGGATTCCCTTCATCTCCATTATCCCCCATCCATATCTAGCACCTATCCTAGCTTATGCATCAGTATCTTTTTGAATCACTCCTCACGCTTAGCTTTAGGGATCCACAATCCTTTTCTTAAGGATCCACCAATCAAATCAATCCACCAAGCCTCATTTTTAAAGATCCACAATCCTAGTCCTAGGGATCTACGAAACCCATCTTCTGCCAATCTAACTCTTTGAAATCCTGTTGCATCAGATTTATCATTCCATCATCCATCTCCCTACCATGGATTCTTCTTATAGTGCTCCGCTCCTCCATCCTCCCCCCAATCCTGGAAAGTCTTAAGCTTTGTATACTATTATGCCTCTAATTTCCCTTTATCATTATCCCGTAGTGAGAGTTTGAGCTAATTCAGCCCCTCCTCTTAGCCAATTTGAGTCTGCTTGCTCATCTCGGATTTTTGTACTTTTCAAGAAGCCGTCGAGCCTCATTTTTCTCTTCGCCGCCTTCTTGAGGGGGCATCATCTAAGTCTAGTCTCTCTTCTTCTTATCTGAGACTGGGGCAACCTCGTTGATAAAACATTTTTCTCGTGTCGTCTTCATTCGAACTTTTTTGAAATAGTGTTGTCTCAACACTATGTCAAAGAGGGGCAAAATGTAGACACCTAAATTTGATTACACCACTTTAGCAATCCTATTTAGTTATCTCTAAAGGCATCATTAATTAAATTTTTATTTAATTAATCCTTTGCCATCCCTAGTTGATTAATTTAATTAATCATCTATAGTCCTAATTGATAAATCAAATAACCTATTATTTATCAATTAAATCATTTTCTCCTATCTAGTTCCAAAAATCCCCATTTATTAAATAAATCTATTTGATAAATAAAATCCTCAAATCCAAAAACCCCTAACTTATCCCTAACCCTCCATTTAGCCTAATCCACCCCATCCACCCATACTAACCAAGCTTAGCCACTAACTCACCCACCCTCATTAATGCCATCCACTTGCACATCTCTAACATTCTTAATCTAATCCTAAACCCAAGCCTAATCCATCCCTTAATGATGTCACATTCCCTAAACAAATTTAAGACTTTCCTAAACCAAACCAAAGTCCCCCCTCAAAAATCCCAACCACCAAGTCATGAGTGCTCTTACAAACCATAAAAGACTCTTACAAGCCCACTCATGACTCTTACATCCATCTTCCACACTCATTCCTCTTACATCTCTCTTACATACTCAACCCCACTCATCATGCCTTTAACCAACCCTTTACCCTACCCTCTCACACTCATCCTCCTTGTGACAAGTGTCACCTTCCCATTGGTGCTAAATAAGCACAATCCATGTGCTCCCCTTTGAGTGCATCTTAGCCCTCCTTAACCATCTCCCCATCCTTGTATCTAAGCCCTCCATCCCTCTACCCCTTGGCCTATAAATTGAATCCCATCCCAAGCCATTTCATCAGCAATCTTTGAGCTAAAGTTACCATGTTATTTTGAGAACCAATGCCATCAATCTTACCCTTATAATGCCAAATTGAGAGCTCACAAAGCTTCCAATTTTTCATTACCCACCTCCATTGAAGCAGCTTTTGAGCATCTTGAGCATACATCCACATAAAAAGGACACATCTACAGAATCAAGAAAGCATGGAGTGTTTTCTCTTGTGAGGTTTGCACTTTTTGTTTGCTTTTTTTTTGTCTAAACATTTATGTGAATTTAGTTTTGGTTTGTGAATGTTTACTTTATTTGTTAATGTTCTTTGCACACTAAGATCTAGTTCTACATTTTCTGACCTATCGACTACTCAGAGTGGATCTCCAACATGGTCCCTATCACTAAGCCTTCTGGTGACATCAGAATTTGCACTGATTTCAGAGATCTTAACAAAGCTTGTCCAAAGGATGATTTTCCCTTGCCCAACATAGATATGATTGTAGATCTTACAACTAGACATGAAATTCTGTCCCTTATGGATGGATTTTCTGGGTATAATCAGATCAAGATTGCGAAAGAGGATCAGTATAAGACAACATTCACTACCCCCTAGGGAACCTTTTGCTACACCATGATGCCTTTTGGCCTAAAGAATGCTGGGGCTACCTATCAAAGAGCAATGAAAGCCATTTTCCATGATCTTATCCATAGCATTTTGGAAGATTATGTGGACGATATCCTAGTCAAATCTCACACCTTCATGGATCATCTCGCTGACCTGGAGAAAGTCTTTGATAGGTTAGCCCAATATCATCTCATGCTGAATCCCAAGAAGTGTGTCTTTGGGGTCACATCTAGCAAGCTTTTAGGCTTCATAGTCTCTAAACGAGGTATATAGATTGACCCCAAGAAGGTCAAGGCTATCTTAGACATGCCTCCTCCCCAGACACTGCGACAACTTCGCTCTCTTCAAGGAAAGCTCCAATCCATTCGGAGCTTCATGTCCCAACTTGCAGATAAGTGTACACCATTTTCACATTTACTAAAGAAAGATGAGAACATCAAGTGGGATTCTTTATGTCAGTGCAGCTTCGATTAGCTCAAGCAGTATCTCACCAATCCCCCCATCTTGGTTCCACCAGTTCTTGGTCGTCCCTTGATCTTATACATATCAGCAACACCTACTACTCTAGGGGCACTTCTAGTACAACTTGATGACTACAGAAAAGAAAGAGCCATCTACTATATCAGTAGAACCCTAGTTTGTTATGAACTCAATTATACTCCTATGGAAAAAGCTTGTTTGGCAGTTGTTTTCTCAACTCAAAAGCTTCACCACTACATGCTAAGTCATACCATCCGACTAGTCTCCAAAATTGATCCTCTCAATTATATGCTCTCTAGAATAGCACTCACAAGATGGCTAGCAAAATGGGTTATGCTACTAATTGAGTTTGACATCCAGTATGTGGACAGAAAGGCAATCAAAGGGCAAGCTATAGCAAATCACCTAGCTGATGCACCTCTAATAGATGCATGTCGTTTGATCACAGAATTTTTAGATGAGCATATCTGTCTAATTGAAGAACAACCCCCATGGAAAATTTATTTTGATGGCTCATACACCTCTCATGGATCAGCGGTAGGAATATTGTTGGTTACACTTCAAGGAGATTACATTCCAAAAGCCTTCAAGCTACAATTCCCTAGCACCAACAATATAGCAGAATATGAAGCTCTTGTAGCAGGATTAAAGATAGCTGCAGAATGGAATATCACTGAGGTACAAGTCTTTGGTGATTCTCAACTCATCATCAAGCAAGTCCTAAATGAATATCGAACCAAAGATGAAAAGCTATTACCCTACAAAGAGCTAGTTGATCAACTGACCCAACATTTTACAAAGCTTCAATTTACACAAGTGCCACGAATGCAAAATAAGGTAGTAGATGCCATGGCCACTATTGGCTCGCTCTTGGAAATTCCCCAAGAAGCTATGCAATATGAGTTTTTAGTTGAGCAGCTCCTCACACCTGCCTATGCGAATGAGGATTCAAACCGTGTTTGTATCTTGGTTGGTCCCCAATCCCCTTGGTACCATGAAATTCACGCTTACCTTAACGATGGTATCATATCCCCTCACCTCACACGTACCCAACGTGAGAACCTCATCCGAAAATCATCCCGCTATGTTATCAAGCCAATACCCTATATCGTCAGGGTTATCACGATACTCTCTCTTGATGTTTAGATGAAAATGAGGCCGCAATGGCATTAAAAGAAGTACACTCCAGATTTTGCGGTGCCCACATGAGTGGTATTGTCCTAGCACGAAAAATCCTTAGAGCAGGATACTATTGGCCTACCATTGAAGAAGACTCCAGTGACTTTGTCAAAAAGTGTCTCCCATGTCAGCAGCATGCAAATCTTGTGCACGCTCCAGCACAAGATCTACAGCCTATTGCACCAGCTTGGCCTTTCGCTTGTTGGGGCCTTGATCTAGTTGGAACTATCACACCCCTCTCATCTGATGGACATAAATGGATAATAATAGCTATAGACTATTTCACTAAGTGGGTGAAAGCAGTCCCCCTAGTCTCAGCTACAGGAGTTCAGGTCTCCAAGTTCATCTTGTACCACATTATTTGCCGCTTCGGCATCCCATCCACCCTCTTCACTGACCACGGAGGTAACTTTGAAAATCTCAATATGGAAGAATTATGCACTTCCCTTCGCATCCATCACCACTTTTCTAGCCCATATTTCTCACAAGGTAACGGCCAAGCAGAGGCAACTAACAAAACCCTCCTCAAAATCCTAAAGAAAGTTGTCAATGATTCTAGCCGCGATTGACACCTACAAATAAATCTAGCTCTATGGGCCTATTGAATTTCTTTTCGTACATCCACAGGCACAACTCCATACTCCCTAGTCTATGGTGCCAAAGCAGTATTACCTATAGAAGTTGAAATTCCCTCACTATGCATATCTTTGCGAGGGTAAATATCAGATGAAGAATATAAAGTAGCTCGGCTCACCCAGCTAGATCTCTTAGATGAGAAGTGACAACAAGCCTATGATCATCTCACCGTCTATCAAACTCATCTCAAAAGGAATTTCAACAAGAAGGTGCTTCCACAACACTTTCAGCCAGGTGACATGGTCCTCAAAGAAAACATGAAAGTCCAAGCAGATTGAGAAAAGAAAGGCAAGTTTGAACCTACATGGCTTGGTCCTTATGTTGTCACTGCTTCCTTTGGCTCCAGAGCCTATCAGCTAGCTACACCAGAAGGAGAACTCTTGAATGATCCTACTAACATCATTCATCTCAAGAAGTTCTATGGTTGAAGATCCTTGGTATACCCATCTTTTGAAAAATAAAAATAAAAAATAGTAAAGAGAAATAAGCATCCAATGGTGAAAACTTGGCAATTCAAGTGCCTTGGATAGGTATCTTGGTGAAAACCTGATAATTCAGGTGCCTTGTGTACTAAAGACTAATCCATTACCTATCATTTTCCTATCCCTCATCCATCCCACCATCCCATTCAAAGATACGTTGCCAAAGCACAAAAGGTATGCTTTCCTATGTGCAAGCTTGGTGGTGATTGTGTCAACTTAAGGATAGACTGATGATCCTTTAGGAAGAACACGAGATTGACCACTTGTGGATCCCAAACTTTAGCTCAAGGTGATGAGGGATAAAAAGTGACAAAGCTAGATTACCCTAGAAAAAGCTTTGTCAAAGGGATAACCTTGGTGAGATTGGTGGATTTGGAAGATTTTAGGAATGGCAAACTTTTGGCAAGGTGACAACAATTTTGAAAGCTTAGATGTGCAGTTTTTGGATTGCTGGCTAAATGAGATGGATGAGCTAATGATGCTTAAGGGGATAACCTAAGATGGCTGAATTTTTTACAAAGCTAACTCTAAAATGAAGCTTATCCAAGACGATGTGGAGAAACAAGGGTGTCTAATCATAGAAATCATGCCTAGTTGGTAAGGCATAAGCAAGATTAACTCCTAAATGTTGGCTAAATTTGATGATGTGCTCTAACCAGGCCTCTTGAAGTGCTTCATTGATAGCTTTGTCCTCTGGTTTGTGGAGTTTGGCAATTTGTGGGCTTGGTGTTATTTCTTTTCTCTTGGCCGAAAGTTCTTGGTATGCCAGAGATGGCTTGATTTTGACTTTGTGAAACTTCTATTTGGGTTTGGGTTGTTTTGACATAAATTTTTGAATTTTCTTGGCTTTGGAAGATTCTGGTTGTTTTGCTTCAACTTGTTCAACTTCTAAAATAGGCAGTGACTACGCTAAGTGTGCCCTAAGCTAGGATTGACCAAGTTTGGCAAACATTCATTCAATAAGTAAAATAAAATCAAGCAATAGATAGGAACACCCAGATAGAAGTTTGTGGTTCTCAGAATGTGATACTTGCGCCGAGGAGTGTGTATGTTTTACAAATGTTTCGATCAGTCACTTCAAACACATTAACATCCTAGATGGTTGTCTGCAAGGGTGACAGTTGGTTTAGCTAGGGAGTCCTCGATATACCCAAGGTACGTAAGGCCCAAATCCGTAGATGAGACCAAAAAGATGTCACACAGCCGAGAGGAGCGGTAACCTACTTCTCCTCTTTCACTTCTGAAGGGTATAAAGTTTCTTGAGGCTCAGCCCGAGTGCCAAAATCTTGATCCCAAGAGAGGTGTCTTTTGATTCACCTCCCGATTCTTAAACTCCACCGAAATGCTGGAGTTGAGGTCGTCCAAGGGGTGATGAAATCCCCAAGCAGGCCTCATAAAAAGAAACAAGGTTTTGGATCCTAATCTTATGCACCCAAGATGGCCTCAAAAGACAACAAGGGGAGAGAAGACTTGGATGACCTTGGGCTAAAAAACACGCTTGTTCTTTTACCAACTAACTCTTATGTGTGCTAATCTAGACTTTGCAAGCACTCATGTTTAAGAGACAATGTTCAATTCCAACTTGAAGTGCCAACAAAAGTAAATTGATCAAAAAATGCAAACAAGAAGAAGAGTTAGGGTCAACAAAAGAAAACCCGCGCGCCCGGAGGCCCTCCACGTCAAGTATCGATTAATTTTTTTTAAGGCATTCAAGATTGATTGTGAGTTTGTTTTAAGCCCAAAACAAAAGTGTGTGAGATTCGATTTCAAGCGCGTGCCTGGAGGCTCTCCACGTCAATTGTTGTTCAATTTTAGTGCCCAAACTTTAGTGTGATCAATTTAATCTAGAGTTTTGGTCATTTAAGAATTTTGATAAAGTTAAAGCAAAAGTTCAAAGACCAAGTGAGTTAGTTAGATTGTGGAGCATTTAACACCTTTTTCAAGTAGACCCATCCCCATAAATGGCGCTGAGATTGCAACCAATGGTTGAATTGATGAGTGATTAGAAAAGAGGTGAGTCCAAAGAACTACTCAAATTATTTTTTGCAAATTTGTATTTAACTTAACAAAGTTTCTTAATTGTCCAAAATTCAAACTTTGCCTAAATTGAATGCAAAAGAGAGATTTGTTTGTTCTTTTTAATGCATCAAAAATTGAAATGTGAGATATTGCAATGGTTAATTGATCTTTGCATTCAAGATTGAGTTGTTTGTTTTAAGCATGCATTCCAAAGAAAATTGATTTTAATTCATAGCATTCAAGAGTGTGTTTTGAACAACATATATTCAATGAAAAATGTGTTTAACCATTCAAGTTCATTTTAGCAACATGCATTCAAAGACAAATCAATAAACATTCAAGTTCATTTTAGCAACATGCATTCAAAGACAAATGATTAAGCATTCAAGTTCATTTTTTAACAACATGAGAACCTGCAAAAAATATGGTTAGTGGTTTCATATGTGCTCCAACTTGCAATGAGACAAAAAAAGCAATTTAGTTAGTCACCCAAAATCTTTCAAAATGAAAGCTTAACTATGAAAATTTTTTAAAAAACTTTTTTTGCTGTTTTTCCTACGCGTAAAAATGCTTAGAATGGTCTAAATCCTACGAAACTACTAAAAGTCAAATTTTAATTTATACTCTTTTTTAAAATTTAAAAAAAAAGAAAGAAAAGTGAATGAACTGATATGCTAAAATGGAAATGCAACATAAATAGGTAGAGACGACAGGTTATTAGGTGGAGACGCCAAACTGCAGAGATGCCAAAACTCGTAGATGACAGTTGGATGAAGAAGGCAGTTGGTGGCGTCGGAGACGACAGTTGACTGCTGGTGGTGGCGGAGACGACAGTTGCCAAGTGGAGATGACAATTGACTGCTGGTGGTGGTGGAGATGACAGTTTGAGTTTTTGAAGGCGGCATAGACGACAGAAGCCAGGCAGAGATGCTAAAACTCGTAGACGCTGATCTGTGCAGATGCCAAAATTTATAGACGATAGTTCAGGTTTCAGTGCAGACTACCAAAAAATAGGCGAAGACGTTGAAACTCGCAGATGATATTTTGAGCGTGTGGAGATGACAGTTGAGCTTTTGCATACGACGTTCTGCACAGACGACAGACGAAGACGCTAGTTTGTAGAGACGATACTGCGCGTAATAAACTGATGGGCGCAGGTTTTTTTCCAAATTTTTTGGTTTTTTTGGTTATTTTTGAATTTTAAAGGGTGTATCTTTCTCTCTAGTGCGTCCTTCAACCTGCAAAAATAAACAAAAATAACTTGCACCCACTCAAAAAATAACAAACCATTAGATTGTTAGTTTGTAAAAGCACAATGTAGATTGAAATGGATGAAAAAAATGACCCATAGCGGGGTCCCACCGGGTGTGCCAAAATGTATACACTAATCTAATGTGCTAGAAATACTAATTCAATGAAAGAATTTACACATTAAACTAACATAACATATAAGAGAGACAAAGAGAAGACAAACTCAAATGAGAATGTGAGCCATGGATAGGCTCTCTCAATGAGCTTGTTCTCTTGTTTTTGAGATGTGTCTATGTATAGATTGAGGATGTATGCTCAAATGCTCAAAATGGTTTCAATGGAGATGGGCAATGGAAAATTGGTAGCTTTGTGAGCTCTCAATTTGGCATTATAAGGGTATGGATATAGATTTTGGCTCTCAAAAGGGCATGATAACTTTAGCTCAAAGATTGTTGTTAAATGGCTTGGGATGGGATTCGATTTATAGGCTAAGGGCTTGAGGGATGGAGGGCTAAGATGCAAGGAGAGATGAAGGCTTAAGGAGGGCTAGGATGCACTCAAAGGAGAGCACATGGATTGTGCTTGTTTAGCACCAATGGGAAGGTGACACTTGTCACAAGGAGGATGAGTGTGAGAGGGTAGGGTAAAGTGTTGGTTAAAGGCATGATGAGTGGGGTTGAGTATGTAAGAGAGATGTAAGAGGAATGAGTGTGGAAGAGGGAAGAGTGTGGAAGATGGATGTAAGAGTCATGAGTGGGCTTGTAAGAGTCTTTTATGGTTTGTAAGAGCACTCATGACCATAACTCCATGCACCCCTAATGGTGAAAAGCCATCACAAGATAAACAACAAAAATTGGAACCCAAACCAAATTTGCCTGCCATCAACTCCTCAACACAAAGATCAAATGCTAACTGATGTACATACCTTGCAATATAATGTTGATAAAAAAAACCAACCTCAGTCAATAGCTCACCATGAACAAGTGATACAACCCATTGTAACTGGTCACCAGCTAAGTCAGGAGATGTCATAGCCAAAGGAGTAGAACCAATAACAACACCCGCTAAAGCATCACTCCGAAACTCTTGCTCTAAGTCACGTATTATCAAGGTGTCAACTGCAGAACCTATTTCCATGTCGTGCCCATCACAACTCTCATCTCGAGGCATCAAACTATCCCATAACTGATGATAAGCATTAGGAACCAAAGTACATCTCTGTATCATCATCTCATCAACATGGTCATCAAAGGTAAATTGATGAACATACCTCACAATGTAATGCCAATAGAATGCACCAATCTTAGTCAGTGGCTCAGATTGCAATCTAGATGTAACTAACTGCAATCGATCACTAACCAAGTTGGAACTAACTACTACCTCTGAAGACATCACCAAGGGAGTAGTAATACTAGCAGGAACCATGCCAACTAACAGCTCACCAACATCACACATGGTCTTTGATACAACATCTCTAGTCTTCATCCCATTAGTGCTAGAGGTCACCACCATGTCAGGCATACCACAACAATCTACTACAGCACCCAACTCAACTAAACCTGACTCTAGTGGGGATGAACCTGATATGCCAATGTTAGTATCAAGGATGGATGCATCCCCATCTCCACTATCTTTGACAATCTCGACCATGGACATCCTCGGATCATCAAACACCACAGCTTGTGACTGTACAGAATCTAGTAAAGACTATAGTTGCGCTAACTCCATGGTCACCTTAGCCAAATGAAACTGTGACTCCTTGAAAGCCAACTGTGTACTCTCAAGAATCTTAGAAGTCACCTCAAGCTGCTGAGTAAGCTCACTCACCTCATCTTCCTTGGCCAACAATGCATCGTATGCTATACTGCCCCACTCCATAAGATAATCTATATCAACTACCAACTGGATATAATCCTATCTCAGAATCTAAATAGCCTCCCATAAAGAGTGGAAATCTATCAAGGAAAGATAACTGCCTCCCTGTTCATCACTAGTAGGAGAACCCCATCCATAAACTACCAACAACTGACGAGCAGCATCAAAATGCTAGCAAGCAATAGTAATGTCTCTCTCACTAACTCTCAACTGATTAGACACATGATGGCACTGGCTAGACTGTCTCCTACAAACCTCCTTTGATGCACTATCTAAAGGAGTATCCTCAAAGTTACTAGTCTCTAGAGTATTACCATCCATATGCTGTGAATCAACTCCAAAGCTCATATCAACATATGGAGTATCAAAAATTGTAGCACAGATGTCTAACTCCTCTGTACCAAAAGAAACTGCCAAGGAAACTAAATCTTCAAAACTACCCACTGCATCCTCCTAGATGTCATCAATGCCAATATGATCCTGTGACTCATCTGTACACCCTGCCAAATATGAAAGATCATCAACACATTCCAGCAAGTATGGTTGACTGGATATATGAACAAAACACAACACCAGTGCATAAAAACTAATACCAACATCAGACAAGCTGCTAGCACAAGAAAAGACAACACCGTGCAATCTGCTAATCAAATCCATGATAACACCCAAACAAACACTGCTACCAAAAAGTGTTAAAGATCTCTAGTCAATTGAATCCCAAATGCCAATATAACAATCTTGAGTCCATATCTGTAAACTAGAATCAGCTGGTAACTCAAGCAAAATCCTCACTTGAGTAATATGACCAATACCAACTAACTCCACATACCTTTCATGATGAGATAATGAAGTCACAATACTATCTTTGTTCACTTTCAGCTGGCTGGACAAATCGTTTGAAGTACTACTAGCCTCAACCTCATGTGACGAAGCATCTAACTGTGCCTGGTACTCTTTCTCAGCAAAGTCATGAATGCTCAATGTCTGCTCATCTCTACCAGGTATCTCACCATCATGCACAACAACATGCTCATAATCATCATCTGAACCCACTACCTCCTATGGCAGAGTAGAATCTGAGACCTCTGCCTGGCTATAAGCTAGTTTCTCAAAATCCTCATACAAGTTCTTGGTAATTGTGTCATTTGCCTTGTGAGAAAATCTACCAAATAGAAATCTAGTCAACTTATCCACCTTAGTTGGGTTGGACAACATGTCATTCATTATACGGTGATGCTCAACCAACTGTTCAGACATGTCATGGCTTATTTTCCTAAGTTTATCTCGAATGTCTAAATAACCATCCTTTCTACTGTTCTGACTTTGGATATCAACTGTCCAAGATTGTGTCTTCTAAGACTCTGTACTATACCTGTCCATTCTAGATAAAGTAGAGTGTAACCTCAATAGGTTATAACTTCTTCAAACACTAAGAACTAACATGCAATTGATTAGAAGTAGCATGCAACCATAGATTTTGACATGCAGCTAATTAGAAGCAACATGCAACCACCAAATTCACCAAGAACTAACATGCAAATGATTAGAAGTAGCATGCAACCATAGATTTTGACATGAAACTAATTAGAAGCAACATGCAACCATAAATTATGACATGCAAGATCTGGGTAGTTGTCAAAAATGACATGCAAGATCTGGGTAGTTGTCAAAACTGACATGCAAGATCTAGGTAGTTGTCAAAAGTAACATGCAAGACCTAGGTAGTTGTCAAAACTGACATGCAAGATTAAGGTAGTTGTCAAAACTGACATGCAAACTTCTACAAACCCTCAGGCTGGCAAGATCATGGCTCTGATACCACTGAAATGTCCCTTTACTGATTTTGTATGATATTTCAAGCTTCAAATCATATCTCTAAAATCAAACAACCAATATTTCAAAGATCCACCAATTTCTCAATAAACCCCAAATCGGGTATGCCAGAAATAGTGCCAAAAGCTTCACAGCTTCACCTATTATTAATAAATCTGAAAATGGAAATTTTTATAGAAATTTGAGCAGCATAATAGCCTATAAAATGACATTTCCAAATCTGTATAACATGCACACAATAGCTCCCAAACGAAGGACAAAAACAATGCTCATAGGGCTCCCAAAAATAGCACAAAATAGCCCGAAATCACCACAAAAACTTAATAATCTATCATAAAAGTATAATCATGACCAAATAAATATATTCAGCTCTATTTTAACATCTAAAAGTTTTAAATACAGCAGCAACCCAAACTGATATGAAATACTCAACCGAAAACACCAAACTCTTACAAAAAATACACCCGAAAACTCACAAATCTACACTGTTCAGCACAAAGGCAAACTCTGCGTGAGCATGCACATGGAATGGCTTCAAAATACCATCCTTAGCCTTCCTAGAAACCTACAAAAAAACTCCCATTCTTGGGTCTCCTTCTCCACAGGTTTGGCAGCCTCTGAAGAATAACAAAGAAATGAGCAAAAATCAAGTTCTGAAATGAGCCCAAAATGCCTCCAAAATCCTTAAAAGAGGGCATAACCCTAACTCACATCCAAGAGGGGTTAATAAAACATATTTTAATAATAATTTTCATTTATTAGTCCATTAGCTTCCAAAGATTATCCCCTTTTTCTGAAACTTCACCTTTTTGGGCCTACCTGCCTTAGAAAAGATTATTATTTTTAATTATTTGAAAAAGGGACATGACATGAGTGGGGTTGAGTATGTAAGAGAGATTTAAGAGGAATTATTGTGGAAGAGGGAAGAGTGTGGAAGATGGATGTAAGAGTCATGAGTGGGCTTGTAAGAGTCTTTTATGGTTTGTAAGAGCACTCATGACTTGGTGGTTGAGATTTTTGAGGGGAGACTTTGGTTTGGTTTAGGAAAGTCTTAAACTTGTTTAGGGAATGTGACAACATTAGGGGGTGGATTAGGCTTGGGTTTAGGATTAGATTAGGGATGTTAGAGGTGCAAGTGGATGACATTAATGAGGTTGGGTGAGCTAGTGGCTAAGCTTGGTTAGTATGGGTGGATGGGGTGGATTAGGCTAAATGGAGGATTAGGGATAAGTTAGGGGTTTTTAGATTTGAGGATTTTATTTATCAAATAGATTTATTTAATAAATGGGGATTTTTGAAATTAGATAGGAGAAAAGGATTTAATTGATAAATGATAAGTTATTTGATTTATCAATTAGGACTATAGATGATTAATTAAATTAATTAGCTAGGGATGACAAAGGATTAATTAAATAGGAATTTAATTAATGATACCTTTAGAGATAACTAAATAGGATTACTAAAGCGGTGTAATCAAATTTAGGTGTCTACAGAAAGAAGGGAAGATGCAAATGAATGATGACCTTTCATTAAATATGTAATAAATCATCATTAATTTTAAGTGCATCCAATTTAAGATGATAAAATGATCAATAAGCATTAAAGAAAACTTAAAAACTAAATTTGTAAACCAAGTCAACTCATGGTGAAATTAGAATATAACTATATTGTTTAATAAGAACATATTTCCACAATTAGTCATAGTAGAGAGATGCATATTTTGGATTCGATTGTGTGCCATATTTTTGCATCAACATTTTGAATCACACTTTGTGATCCATCATCAGGTTGAGAATAACTATAGGAGATAAATGATGGATCATAGAGTGTGATTAAAAATTTTGATGCAAAAATATGGCACACAATCAAATCCAGAATATGCATCTCTCTACTATCTTGTTTTTCAAGTCAAGGGTGGGTGATTAGGCATGAAATATCCACATAAATCCATCAAAAGGGTAGGTTTAGGGGAAAATTTTGTTGTTGTAAACACTAGAGGTTAGAGTAGATTATAATGATATGGATGGGATGATAGAAGGATTCTACAACCTAGTTGATTGTATATATGACACTCTAACACTAGGATGCTCTAGTGGTAGGATGAGAAGGTGTTCCTATGCATTATCCCATGTAGGGTAAGGTCATTCTTAGATGAGAGTGAGAGAAAATATTATATATGTAATTGGGAGGTTAAGCCTCTGATAATGCTTCTCCTCTCGTCCGAAGCCAAGACTTGCATGAGATAGTTTTGGTTGCATTTTCTTATTCTGATATGGTTCAAACTTAGCTAATATTTACTTTTCCTTTATACTTTATTTCAAGATCAGTTAGATATATTTAAATATAGATATATATTTTCATTTATTTATTTTAGCTATATGAAGTGATAGCTAATGTTTCAATTAGTTAACAATCTCTCCTTTATACTATTTATTTGTATTTATAATAAAATAAAGTAAGTAATCTTCAATTGTTAGTTAAAGCATTTCATGTGAATTAGTTAATCAATTATAATTGTTAGTCCCATACATGTGAACATGATTTAAAACCTATGTTATTGTTACAATAT
The DNA here is from genome assembly GCA_028749045.1 of Cupressus sempervirens. Classification (NCBI taxonomy): domain Eukaryota; kingdom Viridiplantae; phylum Streptophyta; class Pinopsida; order Cupressales; family Cupressaceae; genus Cupressus; species Cupressus sempervirens. Next base: position 406,821,820 of record CM053791.1, on the reverse strand, counting down.
AAGGGAAGTTAGGGTTAGGGAAAAATTTGATGTTATATATCGTATCAGAGCTCTGGGTTTGAAACTAAACCTTTAGCTCATCATTGCCTTCAAGATTGAAATATATTTTTTTAATCAAAATTGGATGAGAACCTATATTAAACCTTAGAAGAAACCTTGCCACCCTATTCATATTTCTAATTAAGAACATGCCCAAGTATGACTACTCATATTTCTCTACACCCAAAGACGATGAGACATTAGTCTATGCTTTAATTAGAATTAGGAGGGAAACCATAAGATGGACTCCTACTAGGAATGAAATCATGAGAAGAAAACTCATCCAAACCTCAAATTCTAAACAATATGACCCAATTATGATATATCATGCACCTTGTAAAGAGCAAGATAAGTCCAAGGAAGGAAACATACGAGATACCTAGGAAAAGGGTTCCCCATTTCCTTGACAAGTTATGATAGAATTTGTATCCACATTAGATGGGATGTTTTGTAAATAAATTTAGTTTCAATTTCAATGCAAAATAATTTTATTAATTATTGAGGTTAATGACATCTAACATAATTATGCTCTGACTCATTCTTGTCATTTCTTAAGAAAATAGTTGTTATCTTTCTTTCAAATGATAACATATGCATGTAAATGTGTTATTGATGAGTGAATCAACTATATTTTAGGAAACCTTAATAACAAATAATAAAACTCAAAATAATGACCTCATGTAAAATGAGGCATCCAAGGACATTATCTCTCAAGGTTCCATGGACCTGCTGGTCCAAAGTTTTAGTTGACACACAAACTAGGATGGAGAAAATGGAAAAGATGATGAATGACTAGTAACTCAACTTAGGAAAGGGAAGGAAGAAACTTATGCTTCAACTCATCCTAGAACTAAACCAAAACCATCAACCCATAGTGAACAAACAAATAGTCCCCTCCAAAAGAAAAAGTAGATAGTGAGTGCTGACATTAACAAGATCAAGCCTCCTAAGTTTTTAGGATATGAGTCTAAGGATTCCATTGAGGCATGGTTGACCAAAATGGAGAAATATTTTGACATAAGAAGCTTCTCCAAATCCTAAAATTATATTTGGGGAATTTATTAGCTTATCAGAGAAGTTTCTACATGGTCAAAAAATAGAAAAATAGAAAAATATAATTGTATATTAAGGCTGCTAACATCACATGGGATAAGTCTATCACTATCTTTAAGAACCAATGGTGACCTCAATCCTTCTATGATAAGAAGGTAATAGATTTTCAAAACTTGAAACAAGGGGACCAACCGATGAGTAGATATTGGGAGAAATTCACTTGACTTCTAAAGTATGTTCCATCCTATCAGAAATATAAGAGTTTCAAGGTCAAGAAAATTATTGTAGGGCTTAATAACATGATAGAAGGATCCATAGATGTGCTAGCACCTATAACCATAGAAAATTCCCTCAAGAAGGATATCTTACAAGAAAAAAAGGTAATGAAGGATGATTCCATCTACGATAAGAAGAGAAAGGCCAGCTGAAGTTCATCTAGTTCTAAACTAGGGGCTCATAAAAATATTTTCAAGAACCTAAAGGAAAGAAAATAATATTTTAAGGGGAATAATAGTAAGTATTTCAAAAGAAACATCAATAGTAGCAATGAAAAGAAGGGGAATGAAAAGACGAGACCAACTAAAGGCTATTTCATTTGTGGCAGAGACCACTATGCTAACTATAGTATCCTAATAAGGACACTTCCAATTAGAAATCATGACCTCTCTTATCACCACAATATACCATCTTCCACTAGAGGATTCATGCAACCTTAGGAAATGGGAAAGCAAAGAAGCAATTGGGCCCCATAGAAACCCTAGACAAGATATATGAAACCCCCATTTCAATATTAATTAATATTAGAGCCACTAAATATTTTATATCTCCAAAAGTGTTAAATAGATTTTCAAAAAGAACTAGCTCTATGGAAAATCCTTGGATTGTTGAGTATGCAAACCAAAAAAAGGATTGGATTATCTTGAAAAGATAGTAGAACTCCTAGATGACAAAGGAATCCCATTCAAGGAATATTACATGAAGTAAAACCATGTCAAATATAACCCATGCAACTTAAGAGATATAGAAGAAAAGGCTATGAGGTCTATGCAGTAAAAATAGAAGACCTAAAAGAAATTCAGGGTTAACTATACCAAGATGACTATATTTTAGAGGATGGGGAGATTAGGGAAGAAATAAGGAATCCTTTGCAAAAAGTAACCCTATCTTAGGAACTACCATGATGTATTCCTAGAAGAAGTACCTATCTTACCCCTCTCTAGGATATTTAATTTTACCATTGATTTTTTACCAAGATCAGAGCCCACATCAAGAGCACCATACAAAATGACTACTATAGGACTGATGGAGTTGCAAGTATAGTTACAAGAGTTATTGGATAAGAAGCTCATCCATCCTAGAATTTCTCCTTAGGGAGCCACAATGTTAATTTTTAATAAAAAGGATGAAACCATGAGGTTGTGCATAGACTATAGGATGATCAACAAGGTTACCATAAAAAATAACCCTACCTTTGCAGAAAGTAACACTACCTTAGGAACTACAAGGATGTATTCCTAGAAGAAGTACCTATCTTACCCCTTTCTAGGATATTTAATTTTATCATAGATTTTTTACCAAGATCAAAGCCCATATCAAGAGCACCATACAAAACAAATACTATAGGAGTGATGGAGTTGTAAGTATAGTTACAAGAGTTATTGTTATTGGTGTAGACACCTAAAATTGTCCAAATCCTAGTTCCTAGCCAATTAAATAAATACTTATTATTTATTTAATTCCCCTACCTTAATTAAATAAAATTTACATATATTTAATTACGTTCACCTTTCCTTGATTTAAATAAACTAAGATTTACTTAAATCCTAACCCATTCATTTTAATTAAGTACTTCATTTACTTAATTAATCCTTGCCTAATCCCCCTTTGAATTAAATATTACATTTAATCCTATTTGAGCACATGGCTCCTACCTTTAACCTTCACCTAACCTCACTATCCTAACTAACTCATCTTTCTAAAGCTACCCACTTCCTAATCATGCTTGCTTTTCCTAATCGCCTTGCTAATTACCTTTTAATCCTAAGTGTGTGCTCACACATGTGTGAAGGATGTTCACACTTTCCTCATCCCTCATGTCTTCCATGCCTCTTGTACACTTGTCCTCTTGCATGAGAATCAAGGTGTCTCACACATGTGTGAGAAGCCATGCTTCTCACACCTCTTGCACACTTGTCCCCTTGCATGAGAGTCAAGTTGTCTCACACATGTGTGAGAAGCCATGATTCTCACACCTCATTGATCATGTTACCATCAGAGGTTGCTCACACATGTGTGAGCATATTGTCCTCTTTGATTGGTCAAAAACCCTAATCCACATGGAGTCTCCTTGTCCTCCACCTCATGGACACCTCATCGATCCTGAGGGATCCTAGCCCTTCATCTTGCCTTAAATCTCAACCGTTCGTTTCATCTCATTTTCTATAAAAGGAGAGCCCTCTCCTCATTTCCACAAGCACTATCTACCCCATTGTTATGCTATAAGAATTGTGAGCAACCACATCCCATGAGCAAGGAAATCATCAACCACTTGGTGATTTGTGACGTTTGCATAGTGCTTTTTCGATTTCATGTTATGCTTATTTACATGTTTATCTTCCATATTTTGAGGTTTGCATGATCATGTAGGAGTATGCATTAGTTTCTTAATGTTTATTCTCTTATTACATTTTTATGCAATACATTTTGGCACGCCTAGTGGGACCCACTTCGTGGGTTCGAACTAACGATCTAATGTGTTTTTGAGTATTCTGTGAGTTTGTAGGTTGAGGAAACATTTGGGCATAAGTTTCATGAGGAGTGCCTAATCAAGCCATAAAGCCCATCATCACATTTGGAAGACATAAGGGAAGTCTTTTGACATATAGCACTCTATATTTCATTTCTTATTGCTTTATTTTCTAGTTCTAAGAGTGTATACACGTTGAACATATTTATTTGCTAATAGAAAAAACTAGAAAAGGAAAAGAAAATAGTCCTTTGTTGGTAAATAAATAGGTTAAAAAAAAGGGGGGGGGGGGTTCCTTTATTTTTGTGTTATTCTATTTATGTTTTAAAAAAAAAAATTGCTTTACTTATAAATTGTTAAAAAGAAAAAGAAAAAGGAGGGTTAGTTTAATCAAAAATCAAAAAACCAAAAAAAAAAATTAAAAAACAAAAAAATTAAAAAAATAAAAAAAAATAAAAATTTGACCCCCTTTTCGTTTTGCTGTAGGCCACCACTACGACGCCACCCGCGGTGGTGCCTACGAGTGGCGCAATCGCTGTCGTGGCCCCGCACCCTGTGCCCCTTGGTAGCTCCTCTCAGCTGCTCCACCATGGTCGAGGTCCCTTCTACTGCCTGTACCTCCTCCAACAACTCATCGAATAGACCAGTGCCTCCACTTCTACCATGGCCTCGACTCCCCCGCACCCTATTCCTCCTCCCTAGTAGCCCTCTCCACCTCCTCCCTCACGTCCACCACACAGATGTGCTATTCTGTACATCCTGTAGCCATGCTATTGCAATCCTCTTTGCTGACCATTCAACCTTGTCACAATCTCTGCCACTCCTCAAAATCGCTTGTAATCGCTGCTGCCTCCTTGCAACTCCTGCTTGGCCCCCGGCCGCTCTGCGCTGAAACCCTCACACCACCCTCCTCTGCGCTTCACCACGACCTGTGGCACCCTACCACAACTCCCCATCTGCTTTCCGCCTCTGCTTGCGACTGCTTAGTCGCTCATCCCCTTGGCTTCCATTGCAGCAAACCCCTATCCACTTCCCTTCGCGCATAGTCACACCATCACCGCTGCTTAGAATAGTCATCTTCGCCAACCGCTACCCACTCCCGGCTCCCTCCACACACCAAAACCCTCCACTGCTAACCCTCCGTCCATCACTCCTCCCCTTTTTGCCCACCCTCCGCTCTGACCTAATCTCTCACCCCCTTCTTTTTCATTTTTTGTTTTTAATTTTTCATATTTCGATTAGTCACATATAGTTGTAATGTTTTTTCTTAAAACATAAAATTTATCTTTTTAATAAAATAGGGGATTTCACTTTTTTTTAACAAGAAATGTTCAAAAATAATTTTTTTTTTCTTGACATGCCTCTAACCGTCAAATTTTTGCTCGTAGGTCGTTGATGTCAGCATTACATCATCATTCCATGCCCTTCTAAGCTATAAGGAGCAACCTTTGAGTTCTTGCTCATAGCTTGAGTATACGAGCTCCATTTTTGCAAAACAAAATATCGCTGGAAAGCTGATTCTGAGCCCATCATAATGGTGCTGATTTTATGAGATTTTGATGTCATTTAGATCTCTAATTTTTCTGTCAAAGACAAAACCTTGTGCTAACACTTTCATTGTAGGGTTGTTTCACGTTTGTCCTACATTTTTGCTGCCCTAACTTGTGTTTGTAGGGATATTTTTCTCACTAACCATATTTCTTGCAGGTTTTTCCTTAATTTTGTCTTGGGAATAAACTTGCATGTGTAAAAAATCATCTTTGAATGCATGATTAACATTAAAACTCAATCTTGAATGCATAGTTAATTGAACACTTTTTCTTTGGAATGAATGATAACACAATCTTGCATGTCTAAGGATCAATGAACATTACAATTCACATTTCATTTTGGTGCTTAAAACAAACAATCACTCAATCTTGAATTCTTAATGGAATTGATTCGTTCCTTATCGAATTTGTTTATGTTGATGATGCTCGATTTAATTATGTTGGTGAACTCTCGATTTGTATGACGTTGTCAAATTGGAAAGAACATTGTATGTTTATAAACATGTGTGTCTTCAAGTAGATTAAAAAGCTTAAAGTTTCATTAGGAAATAACACACATCTTTTAAACCCTGAGGCCACTTACGTATTCTCTCCCCTCGCGCTTTCAGGTGATCTTGGGTGCACAAGAAATAAGTGGTCTTGTTTTTATTTTTTAGGAGGCCTACTTGGGGATTTCATCACCCCTTGGGATGACCTCAACTCCAGCATTCTGGCAGAGTATAAATATCAAGAGGTGAATCAAAAGACACCTCTCTTGGAAGCATAATATTGTCACTCTTGGCTAAGCCCCAAAGAACTTTATAGCTTTGGGAAGTGAAGGAGAATATTTGGGTTACCATCTTCCCCTGGCTGTCTGGCAGTATTTTCTTTCATCTATAGATTTTATACAAGGCTTACCTATGATTAGAAATAGACATAACACTATACTCATGATAGTAGATCAATTAAAAAGGGAAACTCCCACAAAATTTAACTGGCGGGGCTCCAGGGATTTCCTATAAGTTTGTAGGGATTTTTTAGACTACATGGGATTCCATAAAAGATTATAACAGACATAGATGCTAGAATGACATCTAGGTTTCGGTAGACCTTGTTCTCCACTTCGGGGACAAAATTGAATATTAGTTCAACCTATCATTCATAAACTAACAGACACACCATAATGGTAAACCAAGTACTAAGAGTATACTACATGGATCAACAAAATCATTGGGATACATATCTTCCCCTAATAGAATTTTCTTACAAAAAATCATTAGTATACTATTAAGATGACACCATTCAAGGCTCAGTATGGATGTAAGTTTATAACTTTCATAAGTTGGAATAGGATTGAATCATTATTGGTCCCTAGATGCTATTAGAAATGGAAAAATAAGTAGTCCAAATATGACATATGTTAAAGGAGGAAAATGACCAAAAAAGGGTTATGTAGCTGCTAAGAGAACTCCAAAAAAATTCAAAGTTGGAGAAAATGTTTTTTTAAAAGTAAAATCCCAGAAGAGTACCATAAAATTTGTTAAAATTTCCAAATTGGCCCCAAGATATGTAAGACCCTTTGAAGTATTGAAAGTTATAAATATTGTATCCTACAAAATATCTATACCTATAGCGCTTTCCTAAATGTATAATGTGTTGCACATATCTTATCTTAATAAGTATATAGCCAATGCTAAGCATGTGATTGACTAGAATGTTTTGCAGGCACAAGACCTAGGGATGGTGGAAACAAAACCACTCATAATACTCGAGGTGTGTAAGATTTTCTTACAAAATTGGGATGTCACCTAGTGCAAGGTCTAGTGGGACCAATATAATGAAGATAATTCTACTTGGGAGGATTATGATGAAATATTCTAGAATCTTCCCCATCTTTTTTCTCCAAAACATGAACTTTAGATTGACACTATTGTGATCTAAATTGAGGCATTGTGGCATAATGTTATTAAGATTATATGACAATTTTATATAAGTTATTAATGATTTTTTTTTGTATTTTGAAACATTCATTGGGGACAATGAAACATAGGGGGTATGTTACTTTCCCTATTTTGTGATTTTGAAATAAATTATCAGCCATTAATATTTCAAGCTAATCTGATATGGTTGGTTAAAATTTGTTACTCATTTGGTTTCATATGATTGAGATTATTGGTTATTTGTTATGTTCATGTGAAATGGAAGATGTTGGTTAGTCATTATGTTATTACATGATTTGGAAATGGTTAATCAAATTGGTTATCAACTATGATAACTATATTTTCTTTTGAGTGATGTATGTTTTTACTGTGTTAATTCTTCTTGTAGGAGCACAATGAAGGGGGGAAGCATTTCCAGAGAGGGAATAGTGTACGAGGACACCAACCTACCATTGAGACAATAAGTAAGAGTTCATACCACCATGGTCATGAGAAAGAAGGCTAGGAAATAAAGGGCATATTGGGTGTCCACCATGAGCTAACTAGGTCATCAAGTTTAATAAGATACATAAATATTCACTTGAACATTAAAGAAAATAAACTTTTTTTTACATTGATTGTAAATTTGAAGACTCTACATTCCTTCTTATTCGTGGACATGATTTATTATAATGATAGCCATAATTATTTACACTCATTTGTGCATATTACATATACGTATATGTATGTATGCATACATTTAATAATAATATATGTGTAAAATACACATTTTAAAGACAATGTGTATGTACATATACAATTAACATGTACAATAATGTGTACATAATATAAGCATTATTATAATGAATTATGGGAAGGACTTTATATTCTTTTTCCTTGTGTCAAAAATGAATTATTACATTAAGTCCGACCTCTCATTTTTGACGCTTGCATTTATAAATCAATATTGTAACTTACGCCACCACCTTTCAAGTTGACCATACACATAACTCATCTTAGATGACACACACACACACACACACACACACACACACACACACACACACACACACACACACACACACACACACACACACACATATATATAGCCACTCAAGGATCTACATTTTTTCCTTCTATGTTTGCTGAACATAATCAATGAAAGTAAGTATTTTGCAACATACTCTGAGAGATATCATCCAAGACTAGTAACCAATAATTAATGTAGCTTGAATTTTTGGGATTTACACACACCTTCTTGCACCAACAACTTGCTAAGTCATTTTCTACAATGCATTTTCTATTTCAATCTCTTGTTTATACAAATATGTAATTGAGCCAATTATGAATGATAGTACTTATTTATATTTGAAATCTATTGTAGTCGGAAGTAAATCCATGAATGTTTAATTTTTGAATCTAAGAATTTTATCCTGATGGATTTTATGACCAAACATAAATGATTGAGAATGCATGTGATTCATCTAGTACATAATTGAAATATATGTTTTCTATTGATCTTTAATTCAAATATCTCTTTCCATTTTTGAAAAAAATTGACAATGACACAAGCTGCATGCTCTTGTATAGATGTATAATATTATATGCTTCCAAGACAAGATGAAGTACCAATACAATATGATAATGATATACTTTTAAGCCATGTTATTTCCTTAATATTATTGTAAGACCCTATTTGGGTAGTAAACTTATTATTGTGAAGAGCTATTCATGAAAAATGGGCACTAGTCACACCAAGGATCATCAAGAATGACCAAGAAAGGTCAATATGAAAGGTGCAGGCTAAGAACAATGTAAGTTGCAATATCCTTGCAAGTTAATAAGTAAGATCAATGATCAATTAAGAATTAAAGAAAATTTAGAACTAAATTTTTAAACCAAGTCAGCTCATGGTGGGCAATAGGGTATAGTCTCATTTGTCAAGATGAGTGATGAGTGGTGGGTGATTGGGAATATAGTGTCCATGTAAATCCCTAACTAGGGTAAATTTAGTGGAAAAAGTAGCTGCTATGATCACTAGAGGTTAGGATATCTTATAGTTAGAAAGATGGGATAATGGAAGGATTTGAAAGTCTAGCCATCTATATAGTTGACACTTTAACAAAAAGATGTTCAAGTGGTAGGATGATATGGTTTTCCTATACCTTATTCCATGTGGATTAGGGCCATTCTCTGCTAAGAGTGAGAGGGGATACACTAGGTCTGTGGTTGGGAGGTAAAACATCTAATAATGCTTCTCATCTCCTCCAAAACCAAGACTTGCACAAGACTATCCAGGATGCATTTTCTTATTCTAATATGGTAAAGAGTTAGTTGGTATTTACTTTTCCTTTATACTATGTTTTAAGATTAACTAGATATATGAAAATATAGATATGTAGTTTCATTTACTTCTTCCACCTATATGATGTAGTAGTTAATTTTTTAGTTAGTTAATGATCTCTCCTTCACATTGTTTATTTGTATTTGTAATAAAATAAAGTAAGTTACCTTCATTTTTTAGTGATTTCATTTCATAAGAATCAATTAATATTTTATAATTATTAATCCCATGCATGTGAACATGATTTACAACCTATTTTATTTTTAAAATATAAAGGAACTTAGGGTTAGGGAAAAATAAAATTTTACATTCCTATTTTTTCTTTATTGATTTTACAAAGCCTTTTCAAGTTGAATGTGATGTCAATGAGACCACTATATGTGTTGTCCTTAGCCAAGATGGAAAGCCCATTGCTTACTTTAATGAAAATATTAATGATGAAAATAAGAGATATTCAACATATGATTAGGAGTTCTATTCCATCATACAAGCATTAAAGAAATTGAGGCATTATCTCATGCCTAAGGAATTTGTTTTATTTATTGACAATCATGCTTTGCAATTTATAAGTAGTCAACATAAGATGAACCAAAGACATATCAAATGGGTCAAATTATTGAAAAGATTTATTTATTATTTAAAAAAAAAGAGTGGTTATTTAATGAAGAGGAAGATTCTTTGTGTAGGAGGATTTTGAACTTGTAGGAATCTCGAGTAAGCATATTTGGTTTTGATGATTTGAAAGAGATGAAAAAAGAAGATAGGGATCTTAAAGAAGCATATGAAGCTTGTTTAAATACCCTAGGTAGTGATATAAGTACTTGGATGGAATACATGATATAGGAGGGTCGACTATTCAAAAGTAATAAACATTTCTTTCTAAGAATTTTTATGAGAGAATCTGTTGAAGGAGAAACACAATGGAAGCTCAGTAGAGCATTTTGGAAAATAAACAAGACACTGGCTCAATTAAGTTCACATTATTATTGGATAAGTATGGGAATAATGTTAGAAAGTTTTTGGAGAGGTGTAAAGTATGCCAAAATGCCAATGGAAGTAGCCAAAATACATGTTTGTATCAACCACTAGCAATGCCAAATAGGTCATGTGATTCAATCAGTATGGACATTGTACTTGGTTTACCAAGGACACATAAAGGGAAATATTCAATATTTTTAGTGTTTGATAGGTTTTTCTAAATGTTTCATTTCATTCCATGTAAAAAAAAAAGTGACATTGCTAATATTGAAAACTTGTTCTTCAAGAAGATTGCTAGACTACATGGACTTCAAAGGAATATTGTCTCTAGTCAAGATATCATATTTGTAGGACACTTTTGGAGGGCTCTACAGAAGAAATTGTGCACCATTTTAAGCTTTAGATCAACTTAAAATTCCCAAACTAATATTCAAAAAAAGTAGTCAATAGAAGCCTTCAAAAAATCTTGTGATGCTCAGTGAGTACACACCCAAAATAATGGGATTTGGTACTTGAAAAAGACGAGTTTGCATAAAATGATTCTCCTAAAAAATAAAATTATAAGTCCTTTTCTAATCTTGTATGGTATGCATCCCAAAGGAGTGTATGAGCTAATAAATCTAGGAAAAATGGAGACAAGGAGTGCCGATGGTAGGATTTTACCAATATAAATCCAAAAATTGCATGTCCAGGTAAAAGGAAACTTGAGGAAAATATCCTTAAGTACAAAAGGAGAGATGACATGAAAATGAAAGAAATAAATTTTAATGTTGGGGATTTGGTCCTTGCTCATCTTAGAAAATAGATTCCCAAGAGGAGAATATAATAAGTTGAAAGAAAAGAAACTTGGTCCTTGTAGAATTCTATGGAAGTTCTCAACCTATGCATATAATATATAACTTTCGAAAGGCATTGAAATTTCTCCCATATTCAATGTTGTAGATCTATAACCTTATAAGGATGAGGAAAAAAATCTAAGTCCCTAAAATAAGTGGTGAACATGTCATTGAGTGGGAGCAAAAATTTCCCAAAGAAACACAAGCAATTAGAATCAATCTTGGACACAAAAGTCATCATGAAAACTAGAGGCAAGGGACATCTAGAATATTTGGTCAAATGGAAAGGGCACACACTTAAAAATTCCACATGGATGAAAATTTATAATCTATACAAGTTTGGTGTCAAAATTGAGGACCTCATAAATAGAAGCCCATGAAAAAGTCTTTTGTTTCATGGGAGTTTGATGCAAAAAATACAGATTGCCAAAATTAGAGTTTTAGAAGATAATTCTACCAAATAATTTTTATCTTAATTTAAGTTTGATGAGATTTTAGATAACTTGTAATTGTGTAATGTTAATAATTTGTTCTAGACTTTTTAGATTAGGAGGTTACATATTTTTATATAAATATTGTAAGTCTGAAGGTTTGTAAGAGGGGGAGTGGGATTGTATAAAATAATATAAATATAAATAAGTTGCATAATTTAAGAATAATTCTAGGTTTTGAATTTGAAAATATTTTCCATTGTGCATTAGTAGGCATGTGATATTTGACAAAATTCAATTCTATCAAATATTGAGCTTTAATCCAACAAAAAGAAAATTTTCAGGTATATTATGCTAGTTATAGTAGTTTCTTCTAAATGGTGTTAACTTTTCTCATGCCTAATGCATAATGATATTTTTTTGAAAAGAAAGAACAATATTAAAATTCTCATTCTTAACGCTACTAGAAACCTTAAAATGACATAAAAAATAGGCATCAATAATTATGATTCTACCAGCATTTCAAAATGAAATGTATAACAACTTCAAAACATTTAATCAATTGTAAAGAAACATCTCACCAATATACACCCAAAATAAACTTAGAAATAACAAATTCCCATCTCTAATGTTTTAACAAAGATCTTTCTTGCCAAGAATTGTGTACAATAAATAATGAATTGAACATAAAGCAATAAATTTTTAGTAAATTCACACCTATCTATATCAATAGGGTAATCACATTCCATTGTAGGGTGGAAAATACCTATCTTTTACCTCATACAAATACTTCCCAAAAAAACTAGTGAACCCTAAAGAGGAGCGCATGTGTTTGTCCTCTTCTATTAACTGGAGGTTGGATAGCTTAATCATCACAAATTAAGTCTTGATTCCTAACATAATAGTGTTAAATAGTAAACTTATAAAATTATACATCACACACTAGGGCTCTGAGAAACACAAAGAAAATCTCCCATTGCTGGTTTTCTAGGACATATAAACACTAAACATATATGGATATTATTATATTTCCTCCATAAATATGTTTATCTCATTATATAGACATTTATTAGATGTTTAAACACATCTATGGAGAAAAGGAACCAATATCTATATTGATTGCACCTTTGTATCTTCATCAAGAGGGATATGTAAACCATTTATTTCCAAACATTAAGTGAGTTATACTTGGCACTCTTGTTGATTTTTTTTGCATAGCTCCAATATAGACTGCTACTAGTGGTGGTGTAGTTCCAAACTTTGGTGGAAGTGGAGAAACTATATTTCAGGAGAAGAATTCCACTTCTCTCACAAAAAACACTATTACAGTGATGGTAACTGCAACACCCAAGACACATTTCTGAATGTATGTCAACTTAATAACACCATATTGAAAGTAAAGTTGAAAAGAACATATAAATTTCACACACAATATTTTTAGTAAATAAAAATATTGACAAGTAAAAGAAACAAAATGCCCCGTTTTTAATTTAGATGATAATTTGGAAAATGATCAATAAATATAGAGGGAAAAAATTCATAGCTGTATCGTCATATCATAATTTTAGGCCAAAGAATATATAATACAACTCATCATTTGGTATTTTGGGTTTTTACCATTTGATTTTCTTATGGCTATGGTCTTCTATAACTTGATTTCAACACCTTCTAATAGAAGCATTATAATTTGGGTTAATACTAGACATTTATTGTTGTAATATTTTCTACCATGACCATTTGGGATCCATTGCATCTATTTATTAGATCTATCTAGATGTCAATTATTATAAGCCTTTTGCAAAAATATGATTTATATACTATTTTTGTTTAGAAATTTAAGATTTAATCTACTATCACCAATTGATGTGAAAGAAATATCTAAAGTAGCAATATATTAAATGGTATTTAATTTATGTCCATCTAAAAATAGCTACTTTGAAGAAAAATTTGCAATACATGGAAATGATATGATTAATTATTCTTAGTTAGACTTAAAGAAAATATCTAGGGCTTCTACAATTGAGATACAATTTAAAAATAATCTCCTTTATTTTTCTTTGTTTTATTATTTTTCTATCATGTGTTGTTCTACCTCTTCTTAGTTTGACATCCTTTTTATTTCCTCATGGTCTTACTATTTTGCCTTGGCTATTTCAATTTTTCATCTTGATTAAAAATTTAATTGCCTGATATGTCAATGGTCAAATGTTAAGATGTTCCATTAATTTAGGTATTTATAGTGCCAACTTATTTATCTTGATTTCAAAAATAGGGGATGGAAACTAATATTTATGTCATGTGTCATGTATATGGATATTATATTTGGCAATCGAGTGAGATTAAGGAATACCACATGTGTGCAAAAATAACATGAATAATATTTAATTCTTTTCAAATTATATCATCATAGGAGATGACAAAAACATTCTTTGGATACCCTCTTATAGATCTCATATCTGTTATACAAATGATTCAAAATATTTTCAAAATCCTTCTTCTAGGCCTTTGGGGGAGGTAGGGTAATTTGTATGCTAAGCATTACCTCTTTCAATGGAAGGTACATATGATAATAGTCCTTGATTCAAACATCATAGTCATTGACACACTTAACCTAGTAGTCCTTGATATAGAAATCATGAATGAATTTCCTTCCCATTACACCCTTATATTTGTTTGAAGCTACATTTTGAACAATTGTTATGTTGTCATTGATCTCAAATCTATTAGTGAGATAGTTTTTGATGTAGGAGCATCCAGTGGTGTAAGGGCAATCCTATATCAGCCAAAAATATTCTTAGTGAAAGTTTCTATTTAAAGTGTTTTCATTTCTAGATACCCATTTCGGTCAAACAAAGATTCCAACTCTCATAGTTCCACTATTGGTTTTTTGGGTTAGAGTTTTTGAGCACCTTGGGATATGTGCCAATGTAGAAAATAGGTTTTTTTTAAAAATTGAGCCATAATTATAATGAGTTAGAGGGTGTAAGTTGTAGGGATGATTATACTTGTAATTTAAAGCACTCCAAAAAAAGAATTAGGTTAAAAGGCTTTATAGTTTGAAAGTTATTGCAGTTTTAAGTTGCATGGAGACCTCCTAAGAGCGCTTCAAAGTTAGATTTAAGACACTAAATGTCTCATATGGGCTGAAAAATGGGGTACAAGAAAATATGATCCATAGGGCTATAGAGAACTTGGATAGCTTTTCAGAAATGTAAAGTTATGCATCCCAAAAGTTGGACTACCATTTCTAGATTTTTCTAATTTTAGACTAATTTTTGATGTATTTTATGGAACCTTCTATTTTGGTGATGGATACCAAATGGAATATTATAAAATGTATTCCTAACCCTAAACCTAATTTGGTTTACTTCAGGACATTTTTGGTATTATAAAGGCAGTTTTTGGTGGAGTTTGGGAGAAGGTACTGTGAGAAGGGTTTTCTCCAGAATCTTATAACATTGTAAGCCCATAGGGCATGTTGTGGAGTCTATTTTTTTTGTACTAAATGTAATAGCATATAATTTATAATAATAATAATCCCCTTTTCCTATTGTGTTCATTTTTTCTTGGGTTGTGTCTCCATCAAGTGGTACCAGGGCTGGTTTTCCTGAGTGTGTAGACATAGTGCCAACTGTGAGGCAGTTTGCACTAGGACTGTGTGGTTGTAGGTTTTGATACAAGAATATGCCTCAATGAAGGGAGCATGGTGGAAGGGTTGGAGTTGTTACTTTAGAAGTTAGAGCCCTCCAGAGACAAGTCCAAGCATTACAAGAGGGGATCCATAGAGGGATGAATGTTTTCGTAGGTGATGATAGTGAGGAAGAAAATGAAGAAGGAAATATTGGGTAGGAAGGGGAAGGAGATGGAGAAGTCCTAAACTAGGTGGAGGAGAGGATTTTTAGGGCCATTGCCAAGCTTGGAAAAAGACCTAAAATTGATGTTGACATGTTTTTGGGAAATCTAAACCTGTATGAGTTGATTGACTAGATCAATGAGTTGGAGGAATATTTTGAGTATGAAGATATCAGGGACCCTAATAAGGTTAAGTTTGCGAAGGCCAAAATGAAAGTCCATGCCAAAATCTAGCGAAAAGAGATTTAGTTGGAAAGAAATATCAGAGGAAAGGAGAAAATCACAAGATGGGATCACATGATGGAAAAACTAAAGAAGCAATTCATTCCTATTGATTACGAGCTTGATTTGTTCAAGAAGATGCAAGGGCTAAAGCAAGAAAGAAAACATATCTAGGAATAAAAAAGGAATTTTATTGAGTCCTTATTGGGGTAGGGCATGCAAAATAAAACAAGGAGAAGGTTGCACATTACCTTAGTGGGTTAAGACCTAGCATTCAAGAGGAGTTAAGTTTGGTTAGAATGACTAGTATTGAGGAGGCATACTAGTTTGCCTTGCAAGTTGAGGAGAAGTTAAACAAAAAGTTTGATGGAAGGAAAAGAGGGCACAATCAAGGAGGAAGGGGTAGTAGCAGGTCATTTGGAGGTTAAAATGAGAACCAAAAGAAAAATGAAGATGTGGGTACTAGTCAAAATCAGAGGAATGAGGGTTTCAATCACTCCCATGATTATAAATTTGGAGATTAGAGAGGAAGAGGTAGAGGACATGGACAAGGTTTAGCAAGAGGAGGCTTCAAATGCCCTCAATGCCAAGGAAGAATAGATAGGAGAGCTGATGGTCAAGCAAGTGTTGCTTATGTGGATGATGATACACACTCATCACATTTAGAGGATGCAGAAAGAAGAGAGGTTCTAGTTAACGAAAGGGTTTGACTAAGCGGTTAGATTGAACCTAGACAAAATGAGGAGTTTGTTTTGTACTAGGTGTAAGTGTGAGCATAAATATTGTGATGTGATTGTAGATGGTGGAAGCACTAAAAACTTGGTGTCAGAGGAGATGGTCTCAAAGCTAAAGCTCAAGAGGGAGAAACACCCCCAACCCTATCGGATTGCTTGGGTGTAGGATGATCATAAGGTCTTGGTTAATGATCAATGTTTGTTAAAGTTCATGATTGGGAGTTGCCATGATGAGGCTCTTTGTGACATCATTCCAATCGATGTCTACCATTTATTGTTGGGAACGCCATGGCAGTTTGATAGGCATGCTATCCATGATGGTCATGTAAATACACACTCTCTAAAAAAGGATGGAGTTTTCCACAAATTGAAGCCCTTGATAAAGGAGGGTCAAAATGTATGTAATAGTTCTAGGGTATGTCTTTTTGATGGAAGGAATTTTTTGGATAGCATGAAACATCAACATATGTGTTATGCTTTAATTCCTCAGAAAGATAAGGAAGGTAGTAGTGAAATTACACTTGAAGTTTTAGGTCTATTAAGTGAGTATGAAGATGTCATCTTTGATAATGTTCTAGAAGGGTTGTCACCAGTAAGGAAAATTAGTCATCAAATAGATTTATTCCTTGTATCTAGTTTTCCTAATAAGGTTTCTCATAGGATGACTCCTAATGAGACTGCGGAGCTAAACAAACAAGTTCAAGAGCTATTGAGGAAAGGTTTTATTCAAGAGAGCCTGAGTCCATGTGTAGTCCTTGCAATACTAGCACCAAAGAAGGATGGAGAGTGGAGAATGTGTACATAATCTCAGGCTATAAATATAATAACCATCAAGTATCAGTTTCCTTTGCCAAGAATGGATGATCTTATGGAATGTTTGAGTGGAGCTCAATACTTCACAAAGATAGATCTCAAGAGTGGTTATCACCAGATATAGATACCAGAGGGAGATGAGTGGAAGACTACATTCAAGACCAAGGAGGATCTATATGAGCAGTTAGTCATGCCCTTTGGATTGACCAATGCACCAAGCACCTTCATGCAGTTCATGAATGAGGTACTAAAGAAATTTTTGGGAAAATTTGTTATTGTCTATCTGGATGATATTTTTATTTTTAGTAAGTCTTTGGATGAACATTTATTGCATATTCATAGTATCCTTGAAAGGTTGAGGGAAGATAAATTGTTGATTAATTTGAAGAAGTGTAGCTTTGTCAAAAGGGAGTTAGTCTATTTGGGATTTTTTGTATTAGGTGAGGGTCTCAAAATGGACCCAGAGAAGGTGAAGGTAATCTTGGAATGGCCCACTCCAAGGTCTACCACTAAGGTGAGGTCATTCCATGGTCTGGCTAGTTTTTATAGGAAATTTATTAGTAATTTTAGTAGTATACGTGCACCCCTACCTGAAACAGTGAGGGGGGATAGAAAAGAGTTCAAGTGGACTACAGGAGCTTCCAAGAGTTTTGAATTGCTGAAGAAGAAGGTGAAAGAGCAACCTACAAAGTGTTCCAGGTAGATTGCAATGCTAGTGGCAGTGCTATTGGGGCTATATTGAGCCAAGAAGGTAAACCTATTACCTATTTCAGTGAAAAATTGAATGATGCAAAGAAGAAGTATTCTGTTTATGATCAGGATTTCTATGCAATAGTTCAGGCCTTAAAGAAATCAAAGCATTATTTGTTGCCAAAAGAATTTTTTTTGTATAGTGATCACTAGGCATTGCAATGCCCAAATAGCCAAGGTAAATTGAATTAGAGATATTTGAAATGGGTAGAGTTCATGCAAAGCTATACATTTGTATCGAAACATAGAAGTGGAAGGTCTAATAGTGTCATAGATGCATTAAGTAGGAGACAGTTGTTGCAGACAGTAATGTAGGTTGAAGTGGTTGGGTTTGATGAACTCAAGAATCTGTACCCTAAGGATCTTAACTTTGCAAAGGCTTGGAAGGCTTGTGAAGAACTCATTACTCTAGATAGGACCAGGTGGATAGATTACTTGATTTAGGATGGTATGTTGTTCAAGGGTGGTCAATTATGTATCCCAAGGAGTTCAATGAGGGAGAACTTGATCAATGAGAAGCATAGTGGAAGGATGGTAGGAAATTTTGGTTGAGATAATACCATTGCAATTATTAGAGAACATTATTTTTGGCCTTAATTATCATAGGATGTGAAGAAGTTTGTGCAAAGTTGCCAAGTATGTCAAACAACCAAAGGATTTAGTCACAATACTGGACTCTATCAGCCATTACCTGTTCCATTGAATCCTTGGAAGGACATAAGTATGGATTTTTTTCTTGGATTGCCATGGACACAAAGGGGTAATGACTAAATATTTGTGGTGGTTGATTAGTTCTCCAAGATGACACATTTCATTCCATGCCATAAGACTAATGATGTAGTGCATATTGCAGATTTATTTTTTAGAGATGTGGTGAGGCTACATGGTCTCCCAAAAAGTATTATTTCTGAAAGAGATACTAAATTTGTGGGGTATTTTTGGAGGACTTTGTGGAAGAAGTTGAAGACAAAATTGAAGTTTAGTTTTGCACATCATCCATAGACTGATGGACAAATAGAAGTAGTGAATAGGAGTCTAGGTAATGTGCTAAAGTGATTAGTAGGAGATAAGCCCAAGGGATGGGATTTGATTCTACCACAAGTATAATTTTCTTACAATAATTTTGTAAATAGGAGCATTGGTAAATCACCATTCCAAATTGTGTATGGGAGTATTCCAAGAACTACACTAGAGCTAAGGAAAATGGAGCAAGGAGAGAGGATAAGTGCTAAGGTAGAAGACTTTGTTGAACATGTTAAGAACCTACATGAGGAGGTGTGAGCACATATTACCAAGATGAACCTACAATATAAGGCTAGGGCAGATAAAAAAAGGAGACATACGGAGTTCCAAGTTGGAGATTAGGTTATGGTATATTTGAGAAAGGATTGATTTCTAGTGGGTACCTACAACAAGCTAGAGATGAAGAAATTTGGCCCCTACAAAATTTGGAAGAAACATGATTCAGGGAATGCATATGAGTCGGAGTTGCTAGGTGGAGTTGCTATATGGGATTCACATTTATCCTATTTTTAATATTGTAGAATTAACAAAATATCATGATGATGGTGCAGATGAGGATTTGATGCTAGAGCCATGTCTAATTCCTACTTTTGTGAAGGAAGAGATTGAAGAAATTCTGGATAGTCGTGTGGGCTGGGGTACCCGAGCCAGGCAATATACTTGGTGAAGTGGAAAGGATGACCAATAGAAGCCTCAACTTGGATATTGACAATATAGGTTTCCCATTTGGGTTTTCCTATACCAACTATAAAGTGATAGGGTCACTTTTCAATCTACCCTGGGTGTCTGATGTAGAAGCATCTAGTGGTGGAAGGGCAATCCTATATCACCCAAAAATATGCTTAGTTTTAGTTTCTATTTAAAGTGTTTTCTGGATACCCATTTGGGTCAAATAAAGATATCAACTCTCATAGTTCCACAATTGGTTTTTTGGGTTAGATTTTTTGAGCACCTTGGGATATGTGCCAATATAGAAAATAGGTTATTTTATAATTGAGCCATAATTATAATGAGTTAGAGGGTGTAATTTGGAGGGATGATTATAATTGTAACTTAAAGCACTCCAAAAAAAGAATCAAGTCAAAAGGCTTTACGGTTTGAAAGTTATTGTAGTTTTAAGTTGTATGGAGACCTCCTAGGAGCACTTCAAAGTCAGATTTGAGGCACTAAATAGATTTGTACAGGACCAAAAAATGGGGAATGAGGAAAGCTAGTCCATAGGCTATAGAGCACTTGGAGAGCTTTCCAAAAATATAAACAGTTTGTCAATTGGAGTCTCGAATCAAAAGTTATGCCTCCTAGAAGTTGGACTACCATTTCTAGATTCTTCTAATTTTACATTGACTTTTGACGTGTTTTCTAGAACCTTCTATTTTGGTGGTGGGTTCCAAATGAAATATTCTAAAATGTATTCCTAACCCTAAAACTAATTTAGTTTACTTAAGGACATTTCTAACATTGTAAAGGTAGTTTTTGGTGGAGTTTAGGAGAAGGTACTATGAGAAAGGTTTTCTCTAGAATTTGATAACATTGTAAGCCCATAGGGCATGCCATGGAGTCTATTTTTCTTGGACTGAATGTAATATCATATAATTTTTGATAATAATATTCCCCTTTTCTTATTGTGTTCATTTTGTCTTGGGTTGTGTCTCCATCAATTTTCTATTTGATTGAAATGTCATATCTATTTGATTGATGAAGAGGATTTGAGAATTTGTTCATAATAAAAGCATCTAGAGGAAAGGTTGAGTTATGAAGAGGAAACTGCAAATACATGCATTGACAAGATAAGGTGATTTTTTAAATCAAGTTGCAAGATGAGAAGACAATAATGTTCATGTCTTGGAAGTGTGAAAAAATATAGAAATGTGTACACTTGACCGAGTAATAGAGTAAAGACTAAGGAATTTTGATGGACATGCCGAGTGATTCTAATTTCAATCAAGCCATAGTAAGTGTTGAATGAGAATTTGTATCGACCAAGTGATAGTGTTGATGCCAAGAAAGAAGTTTAATAGTGACAGAGTAACATAGTGATGATCGAGTGTCAGAATAAAGTGTTGGCCGAGTGACAAAATTTTAACTGTTTATGAGGAATCATAATTTTCAACTAACTAAATTGATTTCTTGGGATATGGAAAACATGTTGAAGATAAGGATCGATGAGTTAGATCATTTAATTCCAAGAGAGCATTAGTTAATTGACTTAAGAGATGAATTCAAGGAGAATTTTCTAGAAAAGAAAAGAAAAATAGAATGGTGATTAGATACATTGTATCTGATGGATTGAATCATGAACCTCAAGATCTATGGTATTGTTTAAGAAAAAAAAGATTAGAACTACCTATTTAAAGAGGTATAGAGGTGAACATTATATGTAGAGCGAGTGTAGAGTGCAGAGAGACAATGTGCATGTGAAGAAGTTCTAAAAAGTTAGAGTTGTTAATGATGTTGTTGATTGGTGAATCTAAGTAGAAGGCTTAATTGAGTTTAGAAGAGGTGAACGGTGATTTATTAAAGGGTTGCCAAGAAAATGTAAGATTAAAATGACAATGGAGGCCATACATTGAATAAGTATTAGGAGCTGAACAAAGAACTGTATATGCAAAGTGGGTTGTACTTAACAAATCAATCCTGTTATTACTATCCATTGTGAACAATATTTGAAATCCTTTAATCAAGTTTGACCTTATAAAAGTATGTGTAAATCCTTTAACCATGTGACATTCTAATGGAATGTTCTAAAGTCCTCTAACAAGGTGACTCCTAATAGAGTGAGTAAATCCTTTAACAAGGTCACATTTAACAATGTGTATTGTAACCTTTAATAGGGTTGGCTCCTAATAGGGCTCACTTTAGAAGAGTGAAAATTGGTGACATGTTGCTGGTGGTTTTTCCCAAATTGGGTTTCCATTTTAAATCCTAGTGTTAAAATTGTGTTGAATGTTATTATGGTGTTTTATAGTTTAATGTTTACATTTTGCAAGTCTGTTATATTAGGACAATGAACTACTAGTTAATATTGCTACAGTAAAGATCGACCACTGAGGTAATAAGATTAGAATGTGTTTAAGTGTTTTTTTTTCCAAATGGTACATATGGACCTTGAGTAACTGATTTATTCCCCCTTTCCCCTCTCATTTATTCTAAAAATTCTAACAATATCTCCCAACTAGATCAAAATATGGCCAAGTTATTGGAAACTCTTCAAGAGGATATTGTTCTCATTCTGAGTTGAGTGTCTTGATAATCTTGCACTCTAGAATGGTACATACCCCAATTGGTATAGTCCACTGCTAAAATTTTTAAAGTTTTTTCCTACATCTTTCATAAGCACTTATTAGCTTTCTATTGATCTCCAACAAGACCAATTTGTTGGTAAATTTTTAGGGCATATGAGCAAACTTGCTCCTTTGATGTAAGTGAAGGTCTAAAACTAAATGTAGTAAGCACCAAGTTTCATGACCTTCACAACTTCTTCTAGTGATAGCCTTTTGGCATAATCCACTTAAATGAATATAATCAATGTGAAAATACAAATACATTATTGATGATGCAAAACATAGAGTTTTCATCTTTCAAATTCTTCTTGACAAGCTGAGGGTAGACTCTATTAAACCAATCCCTTATATTTTAAAATGATCCCCTCTTCACCTTTTCAAGATAGTCTTCCCTTTTTTCTTGTAAAAACACAACATAGGAGCTCATGTAGAAATTTGGATTCTCCAAAAATAAAGTCAACTATTCATCTAGAGACTCACTAATGATAGTGGCCCAATTAATCTTATTATTCATACTTTTGATTTTCTCAATGAAATGGATCATCCATGTCTCTAGGAGTCTAGAGGAAGGAAATCCCATGATTCTTCTCAATAATATGATACAATACCCAATCTCAACAATTATGTATCCTTGACTCAAGTCAACATGTCTAGGCTTGTCATGTCGGGTAGGGGTTATCAAAATATTTTTGTTGTACAAGTGTCTTTTCTTTCTCCCTATGATAAAAAAACTACCTTTTCTCACTCTTGAATGGGATAGCATAGAAAGTGTTTGAGGATGGAAGGAGAAACACCTCCTCAATGGCACCTATCCTGATGTCCAATACTATTTCTCTAGTTATATTCTTTACCACACTCTCATCACGCATATATTATTGTGCTAATGTAATTTTTTTTGATGATTGGATTGAGGTAGGATGTGAAGTTGTGTTGGTCAACCGAACCAACACCATTAAATTGAGCATATCAAATATCTCATTTGGATTGTTGCATATTCCATAGAAATGATTCCAATCTATATTTACCAACTTTGTGTCTTTGGTCTTAGCATAGGCATCCACAAACTTAGACGCATGAGGAACTCCTTTGATTTTGTACTGCATTGGTCTAGTTGTGGCCAGCTATGGTTTGGATGTAGAATTTGATGACATTTATTACCTAAATATAAGGGAAACCATTGGTACCTTTTTCATAAAATCATTAATGAAAAATAATAAAAAAGACTAAAAAAGGATTGATGACCATGATGATCACCTGAGAAAACTGACTAAAATGAGTGCTCTTGGAGCTTTAGAATTGGGTACTTACAAAGGTCACTTGCACACCTTTGGCACAAAATACACTTGTCAAAGGATATTTTTGGAGCATTGAATTTTTAGAACTCTAAAATTTTGTAACTTTGATGCTTCTTAGGAGTTAGCCAAATCTCAAGGCTTCAGGATGTACAATCATTTCAAACCTATAGAGCTACACAAGTACACAAGTTCACAAAGTGACTTAGAATTAGGTGAAACAAATCCTAGAAATAAATATTTTAGACCAATAGCACTCACTTCTCCACTTCCAAAAATGATGAACACAAATTGGAACAATTGCTAAAGATTTATATAAATAAATATTTACACTTTAATAATTATTCAAAATGAAGCTACAATGAGTGACATTGCCATGGTATGAAGGCATGTATAAAAGGATATTCTTCTAAAAAAACCCAAAGCAGAGTCTTTTTGGCAATCGTGCCTTATGGGGAGTGATATATAATTTTCATTGTAATTAAGATAATAGAGATGAGAGTATCTAATAACCTCGTACCAAATACTCTCCATACCCAACACATGATGAGGAAAAGAGATAAAATTAATGTCTTCCAAAAAATCATGGCAAGGACCCAACTGCACAAAATATAAATCAACCATAAATCCCACCAAAAAGATGACTCCCCAAGGGGTCCAATAAAAAGAATTAACATTTATAACTGCTATAGTGCCTCGCTTGGAGATCCTTGGAACACAAGGATAAAACATGCACTAATTTTTTCTCTTAAGTTAAGTTACTTAGCAACAACATAAAGTAACCAAGTGAAAGAATAAAACAGCTATACAAGGTAATAAGATTAGGGAACATGGCTAAACTCACATGTTCACTTACACCAGTGGAAGTATTACAAACACTTCCAAAGATCCCCAAGCACTAAACCATAACTTACAACCATAAATCACATGAATAATGAGAATATACAAAGGGATGTCCTTTTTAAAATCCAAAGTAAAAGTTCGTAGCATGGTTAAACATAGAAACCAATTTCCACTAATCATATCATAATCAAGAATTACAAGTAGAGACCAATAATAGTCATGCACAAGATGAAAGCTCAAAGTTACAACCACTCATCTACTAGACAACATTCCGAAAGATAAATGTTGTATCCTGAAATTGGCTAAGTCCGAAATCCTTAAGCCCTAAAATTTGACTAAGTCTAAATTCTTGAAGCCTTGAAATTTTTAGGAATCATTATCTTAATTTGGAGAGGTCTAGAACCCATCTCAATGAATCATTGCATATATTAAAATATATCTTAAATATACACCAACTTATACTTAAACAATACATTTTATTCACCTCAAAGTTGATCTGTTTTGATATGGGAAGATGTAGGACCCCAAAGGGTGATCAAAACCATATTTCCCATCTCCTTGAGGTGTGTACATACACTCACTATTTTCCATGTGAGGAAACAACCAAGATGCTCATGTGAGTTAGGATTTTCTCTTGCATGAGATTTCCCACTGAGCTACACAAGTTTTGCAATCAGATGTGCATGAGGCTTTATTTCATCACACGTGGGAGTACATGCTCACATGAGAGAATGCATGTTCATGGGAGAGAATTTATGCTAGCACAAGAAAATACATTTTCATTTAGGAAACTACCCTTCCCATGTGAGAAATGCTAATAGAGCATCAACAAGGCAAGAAGAAAATGCATAAAGACATGAAACCTCCACACCGGGAGTACTAGATCCATGTAATTTGAGGAATGATCACTTGAGAGCATGAAAGTAGTTATAAGAACTTGAATGAAGTTAGAATACACATTGCAATAACATACATCCATATAATCTACAAAATGGGCATAATCAATATTGCTGTGACAAGGAAAGTACACACATGTGATATAACCAAATAAAATCAACTGTGATCATTTCCTCCCTACCATAATGGCATCATGAGACCTCAAGGACCCTAACCATACCCCTGAGCATGTATCTAAAATTTCCAAAAAGATAGTTGGAGTTGTCTCATGAGATCATTGTTACCAATAATTATCAATTACATCATAAGAACAAGTACATCCAACATGCTAATCTACCAATAGCATCACTAATTAAAGTAGTAGTAAGAAGTCTCAACTAAGAAATATGATCTAGCATCATGATATAGGAATGCATCAAGTAACATACTAAACATAATCTATACATGATATCAAATGCATCCAAAGTAAAACATAAATCACAAGAGAACATACTCTGAATACATTGAAGTACAAAGTGAATATTCAACACCGACCTCAAATTGGAAGTAGACCATCTTTGTACACCAGTCCCAAGCAGTGGTATAGGTAGCTACACCTCCAAACCATGTGGCACCCATAGGTCCACACCTGTCATGCTCATGGATATTATGACCTGACCACAATCATAGAAGAAAATCATCCATGGCTAACACACACACCAATCAAGAACATGATACAAGTGCCTATATGATCAAGGAAATAATATAGTACAATAGGTCAATAGCTAAACCCAATAAGGATAACTATGTAGGGACTCTAGTGGAGTGTCATTACTTTCCATTAAGTAGCACAAGTACTTTGAGCCTTCGATCAAATCCATCAAGAGGCCAAACTAAGAATGTATCTTTGATCAACTCCTGCAAGAGGCCAGATACTATGCCTTCAATAAACTCCCTCAGGAGGCCAAACACACATAGATCTTCAGTCAACTCCCTCAAGAGGTCAGGTGTCCATAATCTTACCTGTCATTAAGTTTTTTTTCCCATTTGTTAATTTTTGCTATCACTTGTTAAAAACCTCTTTATGTTACCTTTTTGACCACTTCCAGGCCATGGTACATGAGAGAAACCACTCCACCACCTACCCTACATACCCATCATCATCATATGATGAGTGCCCATAGGCAATGCAAATTCCTAACCCAACATCCAAATGAACAATCCCTCAACTGACCTATATCTAGGAGTTCGAGTCTTGCAAGATCCTTCCATATGCACAGGCATGTGCTCATTTGTGGGCACAACCAACTTCATGAGCGTAATCACATAATACCAATGCAAAGGTTGGATATGAAAAATGCAACAATCAAACAAGTATAACAATCTCATTCAACTAGCCTATATCTAGGATTATGGATTCTACATGAACCCCAATGCAAACACAATAAAAGCCATGGTCATATTGGAAACCTAGAATTCATTCCAAATCAATAATCAAAATTTAGTGCCAAGAAATCCTTGAGAAAATTGTGTGACACACAAAACAAGGTGATGCAAAAATTGCTCAAAATTGAAAGTTGTCAAATCTCAACAAAATTAAAACCCATTATCCCAGTCATCAGAAGACACCCAAAACTTCAATAAAAATTAAGTTCCAAGCTTGTATAAAAAAATGGCTAGCATAACGGCTTAAAAATTACAAATTACAAAGTCAAAACCCCTAGGTGCTCACGCACCCCCAATTGGGCTAAATAAATATACAAAAATAGAGGTGAACACTAGTTCTCAACCTTCAACTATAAAGTAATTGAAAATAGAAGCTCAAAGAGGCTAAAACTATTTAAATAGAAAAGCCCTACCTCACAGCCTAAAGGGCCAAAACAAAGAATGGTGCTATAAAATAATCAGAGTGCCTATGCTGATGAAAAGCTTGACAAAGGAAGAGTTTCCCACTCTAAATCCAGTGCACATATCCTCATAGCAGCAACACGGTCACAGCTCACCCAATGAGCAAAACACTAGAAACTCAAACTGGGGTTTGGAGGATTTTCTCTAATTTCTTGTTTTCCAAAATGTGAGAAGTGAGTTAAACCTACTTTTTGACCAATTTATGCAAGTTTTGAAAGTGACATATAAATTAGATTAATTAAATAGAATAATCTAATTATTACCCTTAAGCCCATAAATTTGGCAATCCCAATTGCTTGGGATTAAAACTACGACCAATTGGTTGGTAATTAAAATAAAGATTAAATAAAATAATTAAAATCTATCTAAACTATTAAAATAGCATTTAATTAGATCTCTTCCACGATAGATGGGGAATCCTAAATGTACATACATGCTCACAGGTCTAATCACATAATGCATTATGAATCCGGATTTATCAATACCATTGGATAAAAATAACAATAAAAGATACATCACCCATATAGGGATGATATTTACTCAACTTGAAAGGTTTGATCACTAACTCCATATGCTACTGCCAGGGATATAAGTCCTACACAATAAACAAACACAATCAAGTGTAGTTGCACAATATATAATAGTAGAAGCAATAATTATACAAAATTGCATAATTTAAGCATCTAATTGATTTTATTAAAATAATCTATTTAAATCTTTCATTTGCACAATAGTAAAAGATTACTATAAGAATGATTTAAATATTCATAGCACAATCACATCACAATAAACCCAACAATATCCATTGATAATCCTCAACCATAAGCTCAGCAATCAGGTTTAAGCATAAACAACCAATTAAAGCAACAATATAATCAAATCACCCCAAGGGCATAGACAACTCATGGGTCCTAACCATGATCACATAAGAAGCAAGATCAACAAGGTAGTATCCATTAGGATGAGTTACATGAATCAAATGGGAGGCACTAAAACTAACATAAATATTACAAGGACAAAAATCTTTCTCTCTCAATGGGAGCCTTGTTATGTAGGGAGAGAGAACAAATTTCTCCAATAATTGACACTTTCGACCTCAAAGCTCATTCCAACCAGCTTATCTATGTCCATTTTCCCTTCTTTGTGGGTGTGTTGTATAACTAACTCCTCAAATTGAACAAGGAGGGGCCAAATATCATTAAGAAGACTTAATCAAGCATCCAAAAAGCAACCTTTTTTGTGCAATTTCAACAATTAACTTAGAATATCATTCCACAATAACCTCATTGATCTCTATGGAGACAATCAACTTTAGGCCCCATAAGAGGGCTAATACTTCTTTCGCATTACTCAAATTAGGACCAATTTTTTAGTAAAAGCCAAAATAAGATTAGCTCTATGGTCACAAACCGCACCATCTCCAACAACAACACTATTTCTTGTTTCTCTATCAAAATCAAGTTTGAGCCAACTAGGGGGGATACATCTAGTGCTACCTTTGACCATAATCTTATAATTATCAAAGGTTTAAAATGATTCTGGGAGGTTCCAATTAGCATTTACCTAATTGCTCCTGTAGAAGATTCATAACAATGAGAGCAACTGCATCCATTGGGTTCTCAATTCCTCTAAAGATACAATTGTTTATGTCTTTCCATATATTCCAACAAATATGGGGGGGGGGGGGGGGGGGGATCATTTTTCGCAAATAATAAGAAAATTTGTAGACATGAAGGTCTAGCTCATTTTAAATTCAACTTGTTAAGGATAATGGACCAAATCTTTGAAGCAAAGGAACATGAAATAATAAAAGTGGTTGATGTACTCTTCAAACTCATTAGGGAGATGAAAACCCCTTCCTTTCAAATTGTCCATAGTTAGGATTTTACCATGTATAGTAACCCACTAAAAGAAGGTAATCTTAGGGATTAGATTCAAATTCCACACATTTTTCCAATAAAGAGAAACCCCTCCCATACTGACCAAAAAGAGATAAGAGGAACAGATTGTGAAATCACTTGATTGGCTTTTATCCTAGAGAAATCTTTCATTTCACAAAGCTCTTCTACTAGATTAGCTTCTTGTGGGATTAACAATTGATATGGAAAAAAGGGTTTCCATTGACACTATGGGGAAATATAATCACTAACCAAGGACCTAAATTGATCTTTTAGAATATTCATAATATGGAAAAACATTCTTATGGAAAGAGGGTTTCCTCCCAACCAATTGTCCTCCCAAAATATAATTGTCTCATTTTTTAACCAACCACCCAAGCCCCTACCTAAGTGAAGCCAAGTTCTCGACACCACTACTCCAAATTTTAGATCCCTAAGGGAGATCATTATCAAACAAAAGATAGGGAAAGAAATGTTGAAAATATTTAGCTTTTAGGCTTAATCATTCGTGTGTTTGAAGAGAACAATTTGTCTTCCTTTCTACTTTTCTCCTATAATATAATAATTGGATAAATGAGCTTTGTATCATTTAATTTTTGTTTCCTTTTGATTAATTAGTTTCTTCACATCTACATCGTGTTTATGAGTGGATGTTTGTTTACCTTTTGTGCTTTCTGGTTAAAAGCATCTGTGTTTGTAATTCTATAAATTCATTGTAAATCACATATGGGGAGCTGTACCTAGATAAATTTAGAGGGCACTTATGATCTTTAATAGAAAAGTGACCCAACTATTAGTGCATATTTAGTCTTCCTATCTAGGTATTTTGGAGTTAATTTGTATGTATTTCTTTGGAGGATAATTTGTTCACTAACAAATTTTTGGTGACTCTGCTAGGAATTGTATCAAAGATTTAGTGCCTAGCAATTATTTTCTTAGTTTTCTGATTATCTCCATGTGCCAAACCCTTCTCTCATGGAACTTTATCAAATGGATGATAAAGTGTTATGAAAATTTGTGGATAGCTATAAAGAAAGTATCTCTCACATTTTTAGGAACAACATAAGCAAGAGGACTCCACATCTTGGCTATTGTGGAAAAGTCTCTATGTAAGATTTCAAAAATTGAAATACTTGCAAGAACTTGAGAATAAAGTGTCTCGGTTGAAGAAACATTTAGAGGTGGATGATGATGAAGCCCCAGTCATAGATTCACATTTCATCTCATACAATTTTTTGGTTCTAGGTGAGAAAGAAACCCAAAAAACCATAGCTCATCCACAAGAAAAATAGACATGGGAGAACAAGAACACTCAAGCTGAGAGTGAGAATCCTAGCAACAGTGACAAGAAAGAGAAGGAAAGCAATCTTGAAACTAACTTCCAACCTGTGGATAACTCATTGAAAATGTTTAATGTTGCCCTTCTTAATGAAGAAGAAGAAAGGTTTCATAATCAAGAGAATCCCTCTAAGTATGGTTTAGTTATTGGTCTAGATTTGGCTAAAAGTAAAGGGCTAAAATATTTTCCACCATGTATAGAAGATGAGAAAGGAGAAGATTCTCCTGCTATCTTTGAAAAGATAGAATCACTAGCTGAATATGAAAATGATAAGTTTCAACATGAAACCTTCATTCAAAGTGATAAGACTACTAAAGTAGAGATAGATTTGCTCACCTCTGAGCTAGGAAGTTTTCAAGAAGATGATCATCTTGCACTTCTAGTGGAAGCAGTCTGGTTTCAACCAAACACAATAGCAACAAGAGTGATTGAAAAAAATTCTAAAAAGCTGGAAGATAAAGTCATCTAGAATATGCCCAACCCACTATTCTTGCCAATGGGGTTTTGTGAAAATACTACTATCAGATAAAATTCTTTGTTTTAGCTTTATGACTCATCATTAAGTGATGAAAACCCATTCTCTTCTCTCATATTAGAAAATGCTAAAATTTTGATGGAAGGAGGGAAGGTTGGAGTTAGTTCTTAGCCTATGGGCAGCTCAGTTGAGTTATTGGATGACACTCTCCTCTGAAAAGAAGAAGAAGACATCATATGTAGATTTTTATCATATCTTGGGTGAAGAGATCCCTCTTTGAGTAATCCAAGCATGAATTTAAAATAGATGGACTATAAAAGGTTGTTTGGTGAGTCATTTCATTCTTTTGGGTGTGACTCTATTGAAGATAATGTTGTAAAATTTGATGATGCACTGGGAGGAATGAAAGACCAAATGTTTTACATATTTGATGATGCCCCAATTCTTGATAGAGTTGGATAAAGTTTTTATGATAAACTTGATCCCATGATGGATAAATTCTCTCTATTTGATAATGTGAAACATGATTTTCATGATTATGGGAATGAGCAAGTCATTGTAGATAATAGTTGGGAGGCTAATGAAGAATTTCCTAAATATTGTTCTTCCCTATTATAGACCTTTCTTGATTTGAAAAATGATACAGAAAAACCATCTGAAGATGAAGAATGCTATGATGAGCTTTGGTTGTTTGGGACAAAATGTTGGGTTGCCAAATTTTTGTATACTATGAGCTTGAGCTTTAGCATTGAAGAGATTTCCATTAGACAGTGGTCTGGAGCTGCTCCATTAAAGCACAATCTATTGCTATAGAAGGACTCTTACTTCTTCTAGCCAGTAAATGGATTCATGTGAGTTCTTTCTTTTGGTTCTCATGGTAGGTTCTCTTCCTACCTTTATATATATTTTGTAAATATTCTTTTCGTGTGTGTAGTGTTAGTTTGAATAATGTGCACGCTTTGTGCTTACTGGTAGTTTAGGTTGGTTGGTTTTGCCCTTCTCCCCTCCGCCCTTATGCAAGAAACTCTTGTTCTTCCTTTTCTTGGTGACTCTATTCACCCAATGGATAAGACACTTGTCTTTTGCTAGAGACTGTTGGAGCTCTCTATTTTTGAGTCAAAAATAGTCCCATAGTTAGAGCCCCTGTTGGTACCCATATAGACCTAGTGATTAATTTTTTTTAATTTTTTGGTTGAGCTCCTTTGAAAAATAGTTCAAAGTGGTTCAAAGTGGTTCAATTTTATCTTGCAAGTTCAATAGTTCATTCTAAGAAGTTTAGATGTATAATCTATTGGCTTAGGTTTAGTGATTCATTTCTAGTTTAGAAATGTAGTTTGTCAGTTTACAAATTTGAAGGTTCAGCAATGCAAGGTTCATGTTTAAGGCCAAGTTTAGAGATTCTCCTTAATACCATTAATGCAATTAGGTGTAGAAGAAAGGTTCATAACTTTCCACACTTTTTGTCGCTCAATTCAGATTGGTTTGTGTAAATGTTACACTTTTTGTGGCTCAATTTAGATTGGTTTGTGTAAATGTTTTTAAGACCATCTTAGAGAATTGTGAAACATGCATGGGTAATGGAAGATTGTATTCTTGCCAAAATTAGGCAACCATAAGTTACACACCAATCAAGAAAAGGATCTCTCCGTCCAAGTATTTGAACTCTTCCATTGTAAATGCCTCCAAGTGATGTAAAAAACAAGTAGTTTGACGCATCCCCTACCTTTATGTACACATGGAAGCATAGCTAATATATACAAAATATCTCTAGACTACCTCTACTAACTGGTTCAAATTTGGTTGAGAAGTATCAACCTTAATGCCTAGAACCTCTACTAGGATATTCTTAGCATCCTCAATCATCTAGAATTCCTTATTCCTTTCTTCTTTAAGTCTCTACTGCTTAGCTTTCTTTTGAAGAATATGTGATACCCATACCTCAACAATGGAAATCATGAAGGATTGGTTTTGAATGGTTTAGATAATGAGATACTAGAACTATATGGAGAAGATTATAGAATGATTGTGCAAATGAAAAGAATCAAAATATTTAACAATCACAAAATTTCTAGAGTGATAAAATTGGTTTCGGTGTGGGGGCCATAACTCCCAACTCCATCATTGGATCTTTCTTAAATTTAAATATGTTGGACAAAACCTAGCTATCTAAATTCTCACTAGAGAAATCTTCAAAATTTAGTCTGGTTTGTGAGATATAGATAACTATGTGTGGGTCTATCAAAATTACTAGAACAGTCACAAAATGTAGGGCACAGTAAAATAGTCATGTTGCAGGGGTTGTATCTCACAATCCAATTGTTGTATTGACCTAAATTTTGGATATGTCTTGTAAAAGTTAATTTTTAAAATCCTTTCTAAACAACATTGCAAGATTCATTTTAGATCAAAAGTTATTCTTGATTGAGTGCAATGGTGTCAAAATTGCCTATGACTGTCATGAAATGAAACACTTTACAACCAACAAGTGCCACCTATCCCAAAATATATGAAATATATGTCCATATTTCAAATGGATAGTTTCCTTAATTATTCCCACTATGAATTTAATGTTCATAAAACATTTAAGCTCCAATGAAATGATGAAAGGAGAAAATGGGTCAGTTATAATAATTGAAAAGCTATGGGAAGAGGAAGAGATAATTAAGTTGGCAAAAGAAAGAAGTAAAGAGGGGTTTCAGTTGGGGGTGCGGGGTGTGCAAGATTGCATTTTTTTTTTCTACAGACTTTGGGCTTCCAAGAAGGGTAGTTTACTGCTCTATTTGTTTCTGTTTATAATGTAGAGGAAGGGGATTGTATTTTTCTATGGACTTCGTGCTACAGGGGGTAGATATTTTTCTAAATAAGCGATTTGTGTGTGCCAAGGGACAAATGTTTCTTTTTTTAAAATTGTGTTTAGAGGAGGAAAGTTTGGTATATCAAAAATTTGGGTTTGTGCGTTGTCTTTCTGATCAATGTCAATCTTTGTATTATCTTGATTGCCTCTAAATGTAGTTTGGACACATGATTATTGCCATGGTTATTATTAAGATTTTGGGCTTAATTATTCGTGTGTTTGGACAGAACAATTCATCTTCCTTTATGCATTTCTCCTATAATATAATAATTGGGTAAATGAGCTTTATATTATTTACTTTTTGTTTCCTTTTGATTAATTAGTTTCTTTGCATCTACGTCGTGTTTACGAGTGGATGTTTGTTTGCCTTTAGTGCTTTTTGGTTAAAAGCATTTATATTTGTAATTATGTAAATTCATTGCAAATCACATGTGGGGAGCTATACCTGGATAAATTTAGAGGGTGCTTACGCTCCTCAAAAATGAAGTGACCCAACTATTATTGCATATTTAGTCTTCCTATCTAGGCATTTTGGAGTTAATTTGTATGTATTTCTTTGGAGGACAATTTGTTCACTAACACAACCTAACAACCCGACCCCTTAGTGATATGTCTTTTAATGTTTATGTGGATATGTAAATAAGAATGAGAGTATATCCATAATTTTTTAAGAAATAAAAATGTTAGGAACTATAAATGATTTTTTTAAAATCTACTTTTAAAATGAGTGAAGCTTCTAAAACCAATGATCCATTAAAAAACTTGTTATGTGAAATTTCATCAATCTTTATGTGTTCTACATTACGTGGAGATGCTAGTAGGTTATGAATTTTATTTAATTCTTTGCATGAATAACATGAGAAGGTAATCTAAAAGATAAATTTATCCATCCAACTTAGAATGAAAATAAAATAACTAATATGACATGTTGTAAGAATGCTGATATCCTAGTAACTTTAAAAACTAATTGATAATAGATAAGGGGACAAAATAAACCGAATTATAATCAACCAATGATAAAAAACTAAAAACTCAAGAAATAACTTTTAAAATATCATAAAATTGTAAAATATAGTAAAATCAATAATATTGCAAAACCAATGTAATAATAATTTACTTAAAATATGTATTAGGTCCTTACAAATTTGGAGTATATCTATATATATATATATATATATATATATATATATATATATATATATATATATATATATATATATATATATATATATATATATATATATATATATATATATATATATATATATATATATATATATATATATATATATATTATAGACGTGTAAAGATTATTTTCTTTTTCTCTAAAATAAGAGATCAAAATTTAACCACACACGTAAACAAAGAAATAAATATTTCCATTCATTCTAACTTTTATTTTTATACTAGTTTTTTGGTTTAAAATTCAACCACACAGGCTTCCTTCATCATCACATATCTTTCATTTTAATGAATTAATTTACCATTTGATTAATATGGTGTTCAAATTAAATAGATATATCATATGAATAATGAAACATAAATAAAAAACTAAAAACTTGAACTAGATTTATGTTTTAGAAGTCTTCTCTAACTCAAAGAAAAGAGATATTAATTAGAATCCTTTCTTAAAAAAAAATAAAATGTTTTTCTAAGATTGCACTAGGAGACCACAAATTTCTTCTTCAACTTAGACTTTTCTTTATAATTATTTAAATTATTTAAATTATATTTCTATAATACAATAAATAATACAATATAAGAGATCCACATTTCAGAATTTTAAGTTTATACTACAAAATTTATAGAACCACAAGCTTTTAAACAATCTTCAAAAATAATTCACCAAGATGTAGGGAATTTCGAAGAACCTCAAGCTTAACAACATAATGATTTAGTACATGCCTTTATTTTAATTTAATTTTAATATACTTATTATAATATATAAAATCTTTAAATTAATAAAAAATATTATATATTATAGTTTTATATAATAAAGTATTTTTTTTCATATTTATACAAATAATTATTAATTGTTAATTATTAAGTATGATTAATCTAATTTTAATTTTAATTTTAGTGGTAGATATAATTACTGATATTTTTCACATTCTAAATTAAGTAAGAAAAAATACATTTAACAAGAGTGGTATAAATTTTAGTGGTAATCATGTTCATAAATAATGAATATTACTATCAAAATTTAGTTTTTGACTCAAACTCATTAACTCATGTTTGATGAAGTATAACATAGTCAATTTTTTTGTGAATATGATAACAAGTCAAGTGGGCTTAACAATTGAGAAATTTTCTTGAGTTGGAGTAGTACTACAATTGTAACCTTTGAAGAAGGCCCAATGCTACACCTCTCCTAGAATCGTCTATATGCAAAATGAGTGCTAAGTCAATGTTATAATTTGACTATGGAGGGGAATGTTTATGGAGGCATCAAAATGGTGCATGACATGACATTTTATTACATTTAATAATTAAATTAGAATTTATGCAAAATGAGTGCTAACTGTCAATGTTATAATTTGACTATGGAGGGGAATATTTATGGAGGCATCAAAATGGTGCATGGCATGATATTTGACTACATTTAATAAATATATTAGAATTCAAAACATAATTAATATTTCACAACAACTCACAAGTGTAATATTGCAACAAAAAAATTTAATTTATTACATAAATGGTAACTATTAATTGTGAAAGAAAATAAATAAATTATGTATAATATGTATTAGAATAATACTTTTCTTTGAATATTTAATATAATATAAATATTTAATAAATTATATATATATATATATATATTTTAATGTAAAAACATTATTTTAAATTGTTTAGTGACAATTTTATATATCATATTTACTAAAAAAAAGTGGTTAGGAGTATGATTTGCACAATACTATAAAACTAGCAATCACACTCTCGTAAAGAGTGAATTGATTAGAATAAAAGATTTAAATAGTGAATT
Source organism: Cupressus sempervirens (assembly GCA_028749045.1). Classification (NCBI taxonomy): domain Eukaryota; kingdom Viridiplantae; phylum Streptophyta; class Pinopsida; order Cupressales; family Cupressaceae; genus Cupressus; species Cupressus sempervirens. The sequence continues at coordinate 406,784,802 of CM053791.1, read as the reverse complement.
TCTTATGTTATCCCTAATTTTATATATCATATTTACTTTAAAAAAAAGTGGTTAGGAGTAAGAGCCAATGCTTGATTTGCACAATACTGTAAAACTAGCAATCACACTCTTGTAAAGTCAATTATAGTGAATTGATTAGAATAAAAGATTGAAATAGTGAATTGCTTATGTTATCCCTAATCAATGAGCATAAAATACATAGCATTTTTTAATGATTCTTTTAAAATCTCAAGTGCCACATATGGCATGTACTTGCCTTATTGTTATTAATTATAATTGTAAGTATCTAATAGAAATTGTAGCTTTTAAAATAAATTTCTAATAAATTTAATCTAATCTAATTCAAATATTAGAAAACTAAAAAAAATTATTAAGAAAAAAGAAAAAAGAATTATAATTAATAAGTTCTCAAGTATAAATATAAATGAATAAATAGAATAGTTTAAAAATTATTATACTCTCATTATCTTCATTGGTAGTTTGTGAATACATTTTACTTTCATACATCTTGTGAGACCATTCTCATATATAAAAAATACCTTGTGTTACTACAATTTCACTTGTCCTATTTTACTTTTAAAAAATAAAATAAAAAATAATCTTTACAAGGTAAATTAAAATTGGTCATGCTATTAAATTTATTAAGATTTCATTATAGTATGTATTGATTTTAAGTAAATTTGCATTAGCCAAAACATATGCAAAGAGAAACTAAAACTTATGCAACTATCTCTTATTTTTTACCTTGATTCTTGCCGAAAATATTGCATTATCGAGAACCTCGAAAAAGGGGCTCCTATAACATAGAATGAGTTTAGCCAATCATATAATTTGTATGAAATATAAAATTTATAAATGAATTAAAAAACTTTAGAAATTTTTTAATTATTCAAAAATTATTACATGTGATTGGTGGATAGATTTCAAACTAATTGAATAATTGTGCAAAGTGAATGCAATAGTACTAGCCTACGGCAAGTACAATAACATCTAATGAGACTATTATGTAAAAAAAAAAAGTATATCATGACAAATAAGTTATAATTTAAATTTAAATAAAAAATTTAAATATATTATTAATTAGTTAATTTAATTAAAAATATATAAATCTAAATATCAAATAAAATATAACATAACTTTTATAATTATAATATTCTTATTTACATTAATATATATATTTTATTACAAATAAAATATTAATTAAATAGAATGTACATATAAAATAAATAAATATGTTTGTTATATCAATATAATAAAAATAAATAAAGATAATATCCTCAGAAAATTTGACAATAAAAATAAATACATCACACGCTTTACAAACTTTGGTTAATATTTCCTAAATACACATTTCAATGCAAACTAATGTGCAAAACTTTTAAGGACATTTACAGTAAGCAGTGATGCCAGAGGTTCACAGCAGCCTGCCATCAATGTCAAGGATGTTAAACAGATAAATTGGAATTCAATCAAAACAAAATATGAATCAAACGATTCATGAAGAGTCGACAAACATACATAAAACCATAATCTTTCTCACTTTCATTTGGCAATCTCTACACAGCCGGGCAGCGTGAACACCAAAAATTCATTAGAATTTTCATATTTTTGCTATACCACATGGTAGGACTATAAAAGGGTCCTTATCTTGTTTATCTTTTACCGCAATCCCTTCTTCTTGGTGGGAGACACGGATGCTCTGAACCTCGCCTGAATCTCTTTCTTCTCAACATTTGAAGACATTGAGCGTGAGAAGATTCAGGGGAAGTGCAAAGACATTCGAACCTCCCACGAAGAAGAAAAGATGGCAGGTCACAGATGAGAAAGGATCCTGATTATAGCCCTTCCAAGTGGAATAAACATAGTTCACAAAGATTTCCTTTCCCATGAAAATTTCGCTTCTTTACCTGAAGAAATAGAGATGAGCAATGAAAGAACTCCATCTCAACTTCTTCCGAAGATTCACAACTGCTTCAAATTTGAAATCTGCCATTGATGATTTGCCAGAGAACATGTAAATATATATACATTTTCTTGCTCTTCCTCCATCAGTCTTAGCCGTCAGAAACGCAAAACAACTTACTAAATTCACTGTCACAAAAGCTTCAATTGGAAATTAGATTCAATTTCAGAAACGCACGACGCGATTGGAAATTTAATTCTGATAAAAGATTTGGTATAATTTTTTCAGACGGTTTAAATTAGAATGACTAGTGTTTAATTGGTAATACGGGGCCGGAGAATCCTGAAAAATTGCATGTCCTGTTTTAAAGGAGTTCAAACTTCCTTACAAACGCTCGCAATGATCTTTTTTTTGGCGGATACTTTGGCGGCAGTATTCCTATCATCATTTATTGTACTCTATTCAAAATTTATTTTATGTATAATTTTTATATATTCTAGGTTTTTTCTATTTTATATAATTTTTTAAATTTTAAATATATTAGATTTACATGTTTAAAGCTAATAAAAATAGTTAAGGATGTTTATTTACTATTTTAATATATTTTTAGTTATATATATATATATATATAATTTTAACTACTTTTGTATTCACTTTCTCCAATTCTATTAGTTTTAGCCAATCAAATATATTTATTTTTGAATAACAATTTTTAAAAAAAAGTTATGTTATGTAATTATATATTTTATATACTATAGAAATTATATGATTGGCTCAATACTTTTGTGTTATAGGAGCCCTTTTTTCAGAGTTCTCCTTAAAGGCGAGATTTTCATTAGAGATTGTAATTAAATAACATTTAAATTTAAAATTTAATATGTATCAATAAATTGATCTATTATTCATTCTAATAAAAATAAAAATATTTACCTATTCAAAAGTCTATAATAAATAAATTAAAAATATTAAATCTTGACAAACAATAAATTACTATAATTTTATTTAACTATTTATATCTAGAAAATATAAAGTGTATTGAACCTTTACATCTTAATCCTATTTAGTTAATTTAATAAATATACAAACATTTATATCTTAATTCTATTTCATTATTTTACCTACCTATAATATACAAAGTCAAATTTAAAATATAAAAATATTGATTAATGAAAATTGGAAATTTTCAAAAATAGCTTACCTATAATTTTATAAAATGTAAAGAAAAACTATACTCTATGAACTATAATTGCATATAATACATATGTATTATGTTATGTATTCTATAACTATTACTACATATAATATCTATTTCTTCAATTAACTATAACTAAATGGCAAGTACATGCGACTACGTGACACTTGTTAACTTTTTGTGAATTATCACAACTACCTCTTTTTCATCCTCTATTTTCATTCCATCCAATCAAAATGAAATGAAGTTGTTGGTGATATTGAAAAATGAGTTTGTAATATATATTGTAATTGTTTTCCACACCCTTTTCCTCATCACAATTCATTCTTCATGCACCATGAAAGTTTAATGTAAGCATTATATAATATGTTGCATTTGTATATATAATTATTACATGAAATCGTTGCAGGTCTTGTTATTTCATTGGACACTTTCTATCATTTGATAAATACAATATATTTTCCGTAGCAACTCAAATTATGATATTTCTATTTAAATTAATGGAACACTTAGCACTAATTGCATCTAGGTGATGTTCATAGAGGTGAAGCACCAAGACTTCTAGGAGGTCATCCATCCAATACTACTCTAACTCAAGTGTATTTCCCCATGTTTCAACTCTATAAACATCACCTAGATGCAATAAGCCCAAGTGTTCCATTCATTCTCATGAGAGATGGGTTCTTGTGAACCACTACTCATAAAATATGGGTCAATGAGTTTGACTAAAAAAACTATACAGTTGAATCCTTGTAGCAATATCATAATATGAATTGTTATGAAAAACATCTCTTATCAATTGGTGAACTCAAGGGGCTTTCTAATGAATAGTTCATAAAGCACAACACTTGCTAAAGGTTTTGCAAATGAGGTTACAAAAGAGTGGGCTTAATTATGAAGGAAACTTTGTAATAAGTGTGCTTGAGTTGGAGTAATACTTCAATGGATGACCAACTGAGAAGTCTCTCTACATCATCTCTATGAGCATCACCTAGATGCAATAAGTGCTAAGTGTTCTATTCATTCTCAAGAGAGATGGGTACTTGTGAGTCACTAAACATGGGTTAGTGAGTGTGAATAAAAAACCACATGGTTGAGTACTAATAGTACTATCATAGTTTGACTTGTTGTGGAAGTATCTCCCACTCATCAATTGGTGAACAAATGGAGACTTTTTTTTGGATTGTGCATAAGATGCAACACTTGCTAAAGGTTTTTCAAACAAGTTTGCAAGAAGAGTGGTTTAACCACGGAGGAAACTTTGAAGTTAAAAGTTCTCAAAATGGAGTAGTACAATTGGACTAGGATGAGTGGCCTACCAAGAAGTCTAGGGGCTACACCTCTATGAGGATCACCTAAATACACTAAGTGCTAAGTGTTCCATTCATTATCACAAGTCATTGTTTTTTGTGAACCAGTGTTCATGAAGCACGAGTTAATGAATTTGGCTCAAAAAATTGTATAGTTGAATCCTAGTAGCAATATCATAATTGGGCTTATATGTAAAAAAAAAAATCTCTAACTTAGGAATTGGTGAGTTCAAGGGGATTTATAATGAATGATTCATAAGGAAAAACACTTTGTGAAGGTTTTTGGAATGAGTTTGCAAGAAGAGGGGGGATAACCATTGAGGAAAATCTATAGTTAAGTGCACCTGAGGTGGAGTGACTCGATGCAATACAAGGTAGGTGCATCCTTAAAGGAGATGACCAATCCCCCAATAAATAACAACAAAACAAAAAGATAACAAGATACAATTGAAAAAAAACTCTTTTATCAATGATAGATCTTGAGTCACATCAAATGAACCACATACATCTTGGGTTGTAAGGTATTCCCAGTTATGACTAATACATTCCATATTACATACCAATCTCACAACTCTCAAGCTCTCTTCATTCTCTACCCACTCTACCACTTTACAAGACTCAAATAAATTACATATATAGCCATTAGGACACACATGTTGGCTTAGAGTTCACAATCTCTAATAAAGGAAATGTGTTATACAATATATGACTAACCCTCAATGAATTAATGACCAAATACATAATACATTATAAAACCTTTAGTGGCCTTAGATATAGGTCCACATGTTATACACCTATCAAGATCCAAGAGTGTATAAGCTAACTCATAAATATAGAACCTCGTTGAAACAAACACCAAGCATTATATGAAGAATAACATAGGAAATCAACACTTGAGAAGATGAAGCATAACTGCCAGCTTTAATAATATTAAATTGTAAGCACTTAGGATAATGATGTTTGATAATCAAGAGAGGGGGTGAATCAATTATGTCCAGTTATCCTATAGTCCATTTAAACAATTTTAGTACCAACAAAACTCCATAAGAATCAATAACAAACACTTAGTGATCTCATCCAACTTATCACTTAGCTCTTTCAACCATTTTTCTTCAATTTGTTAACTTATTGTTCTTTGCATAACCAAATATCAGTGAAATGACTTAGTTATTACCTTGCAACTACTTAGTTGTTACCAAGTCTCAATAATATGTAACACATGTAAAACAAATTGCAACACAAATAACATTCACACATTTGACACCATAATTTTAATGTCAAAACCATGTAAAGGGGAAAATCACATGGTACCGACAACCCAATTTTTTACTCTTCTAAAGTGATCTCTATTAGGAGCTGTAATACCCCAAAATTGGCACATTGCCATATTAACCAACTTTACTTTATTCAACTATTCCTAAGTCCTATTTTACTAGGCAATTCTAATTCTAATAATCGCTACTTGACCTAGGTGTCAAATGTAGAAAACCATAATTTGCATTAATCATATTATTTATTTAATTCCTAAATATCGACTCAAATTAGCTACACAAACCTATCAATTTAATTTAAATATAATTATAAGTGTTCTACTTTAATTAAATTAAAATTACCTCTTTAGCTAATATGCAAAGGAATTAAATACATTTAATTTAATAAGATATCTCCTCTTTTTAATTATTGAATTTAATTATTCAATTAGTTAAAGTTATTCATTTATGAGGTCATATTCTATTTTATTAAATTAGATATTCACTCAATAAAAGGAACCAGTCAGCTCCTTTTATCACTCAAAAGGAAGTTAGTCAGCTCCTTTTATCACTCAAAAAGAACTCAATAAACTCCTTTTATCACTCAAAAAGAACTCAGTAAACTCCTTTTATCACTCTAAAAGGACTCAGTTAACTCCTTTTATCACTCAAAGAGGACTCAGTTAACTCCTTTTATCACTCAAAAAGGACTCAGTTAAATCCTTTTATCGCTCAAAGGCAACCAGTTAACTCCCCTTTCAGGAGGAAGTTACTTTTATGACTGGCTCTTACATTCAATCTTGACTGTCCATTTCGGTTAATCTTGACTATTGATCACCTCTTGGATTCTATAAAAGAAGCTCTCCATTCCTCATTACAGAGGATGATTTTTGGAATTTGCATCAAACTTATGCCGAAATTCTTACTCACTTTGCTCACATTTGCATAGCTTTATTTCTTTTATTGTAATATCATTTAGATTTTAAATATGCATCCATTTAGCATACTATGTTTCTTCATTTCTTAGATTAATAATTTAATCTCTTATCTAGATTAATTGCACTTTCATTTAGCTACATAAATCCTTCATTCTAGAGGTCTGGTTGCCCGCTTCTCGTTCTAAGAGCAAAGGCATAATCCTTCTAGTTAGAAGGCAATAGGTCGCTCTGTTAGACTTTTTGAATAAACAATACAATTTTTATTTCAGAATGATCTCACAGGTAATGACCATGTTGAAGTGTATGTGAGGATCAGAGGCCCCCAATTTTGCATATACAGGAGCCAACCTTGTTACAGGTATATACACATTGTTAATGTGACCTTATTAGAGGGTTTTTTCAAAAGATCATCTAGACCTTATCACTTCTTGATCTTATGTAAAGATTGACCTTCTATAAAGGACTTACAAACATCACTAATTGATGTTACCATATAGGATTTCACAAACTTGTTAGGTCCACTAAGTTTTCCAAGATTTTATGCTACAATGATTAGAAAGTAACAATGCAAAAATGATTTTTTTAGCTATAACACTATCTTTCTTATTTAGATCTTTTTTCTATTCTTATCTCAATATGATTCTTGTCTTTTGATCTCTTTTATCTATTCACTTGACTGGCTGATTCACTCATTCTTTTTCTTGAACTCTGCTTGGTTCTCCTGGATCAACTCTCTTCTTTCGCCTTCTTCAATAGTTCACAATTTTATCAATTGAATCGCATGATAACCAAGAACCTAGCTAAAACTGTCTTAATCTATTCCTTAAATAGTTTTCTATGGGCTTCCATATTCTTCCATCTATTGTTGCTTAATCACATTCGTCGATCTCCTATTCAATGTACTTATCCATATAAAAAAATAGAACTTTGTGCTCATCCTTATGTTTGTTTAAATTTATATCATCAGATCCTTATTGAATTTTCCAGTCGTAGATCTTGTAACAAACTTTGATTTGTGCCTTTGACCATCCCAAACTTTCCATATTTTCATCAAAAGTCAGCCTTAAATTTCAGTCCTCCAAATTTTTTCTTCCAACTGTTACTTGGTAAATATAACATGTCACTCGAGAAATATATCACTCGATTGATACTAGAATTACTTGAGTAATACTGATTTTCTTCTTACTTTTCCAAATTGCTTGGTCAATACTAGAGTCACTTGGTGAATACTATCTTCCTTCATTAAGGTTGTCACTCAGTTAAGATTGTGTACATCAATACTTTACAATATTACATGATTGTAAAATAATCAAATCAACATTACATTATCATTATCCAACTCATTCAAGTACCCATTGAATATCATACATATATATTATGCCTTCAACATACTTTCTTCAAATCCTCTTCATCAACCAAACAATATGGCACTCTTCTAAGTTAGCATAATGTCTAGCTAGTTGAGACTTTGACATCAATGACAATATAACAACTGAGATGACTATTTCACATACATTCATAATATTACCTATTACATTGTCACTTGGGGCTAACAATATCACCCATTGGAATTGATGATAAAACATAACATATGGTTGTACAATACTAAAATTTGCATAAGATAATAAAATGTATGAATTTTGAACAATACAACTACAAGATCTACAATATCTCTGTAACTCGGTGTTATTAGAAGTGTTCAACAACAACAACAATAATATTTTTCAATAGGTCCCCCCCTTAGGATATGATCTCATTTTGTTCAACATTTTCTCTTAGTTCTTCATCTCTCTTCATTATTTATTCTCCTCTCATGATTATCTTTTTGTTTAGGTTCTTTTACTCTAGTACATTCTCCTCTTTTAGTATATATTCTCCCCCTTTGACAACAATGCCAGAGGTCACTATAAATTTCAATATGAAACTTATAAAACCTTGTAGTTAGCCTTGTCCCTTGTATTTAGCATGTACAATATACATTAGTTTCATTACAACTATCTTCATAACTTAAATGTTTCTAAAGTGTGAAATTTTGGATCAACTCCACAAAGATATTACAATTCATCCATAAATTGATGCAACATGCATGTTCACCTAGTGAATGTTGGCTAGGGGTAGGATTCCTAGTTTACCTCTTAGATACTCAAAAGTATCCTTAGGCAATTTCTTAGTAAACATATCAACAATTTGTTCTTTAAACTTCACATATTTAAGCCTCACTTGTTTTTCTTATACTTGCTCCCTCAAATAATAATACTTTATTGATATGTGCTTTATTTTTGCATGCATCACTATATTTTTGGAAATATTTATTGCACTAGCATTATGACAATAAATAGTAGCATGCTTGGTTACCTCTTCTTGCATGACTTCCAATAGTTTCTTAATCCATACAATATTGAACAATTGATTACACGAGAAATATATTCAACTTTAGTAGTAGATTGTGAAACAACATTTTTTCCTTGTTTATCCATGTTATCATTCTTTCTCCTAAAAAGAAAGCTTTCTATCTTCAACATTACTAGCCCAATCAACATCGGTGTAGAATTTAAGATTAAATTCATCCTCTTGTTCATACCATAGGCCGTAATCTCTAGTTTCTTTGAGATATCTAAATATCCTTTTCATAGTATTCATGTGAGTCTCATTTGGCTTAGATGAAAACCTTGTAATAATTCCAACAACAAGTGCAATATTTGGTCTAATATTTACAACATACTATATCTTACCAATCATAGATTTGTATTCAGTCTCATTTACCTCATCAATAGTGTCTTGTTTTGATAATTTCACTCCAATCACCATAGGTCTTTCGATTGGCTTAGACTCATCCATCCTAAATGTCTTCAAGATTTCTTTTGCATCCTTAGACCGAGTCACATATATACCTTTGTTAGTTTGATAGACTTGTAGTCTAATGAAATGTTTTATCTCACCAAACATAGACATCTCAAATTTTGCACTCATTTGTTCAACAAATGTCTAACTCAACATGTTATTTCCACCAAATATTATTTCATCAACAAATATCTTAGTAATTAATACCAAATCTTTGTATTCACTTTTCAAATATAGATTACTATTTTCAATTGTTCTAGAAAATCTAATCTTAATCAAATAAGAATGTAACCATTCATACCATGCTCTTGGTGCTTGTTTCAGTCCATACAATGCTTTGTTCAACTTCCAAGCCATGTTCTTCTTTTCAAGTTCAATGAATCCTTTAGGTTGTTCAATATATGTACCTTTTCTTCAAGTATTCTATTTAGAAATGTAGATTTGACATCCATTTGATATACTTTGACTTTCTTGTATGTAGCATATCAGCAATGTTCTTACTCCTTTCCATCTTTCCATAGGTGAAACATTTTCACCATAATAAGTTCCTTCTTCTTGTGCATAACCTTTGCAAACCAATCTTTCCTTGTTTCTGACCACTTCTCCATTTTCATTCAGCTTATTTTTGAAAATACATTTGGTTCCTATCATATTCTTGTCAATAAGTCTTGGTACTAATGTCTAGGTATTGATCTTCTCAATATGATCAATCCCCTCATTATAGCATTAACCCAACATTCATTATCCAATGTAACCTTTATTGATCTGTGAATATAGAACCTACTTCCAAAGATTTTAAAATAACTTACATTCAATGTGTGACCATACAAGAGTTCATAGGGGGTTTTGTTTGTTCCTTTCTTCAATTGAACTCAGTTGAGAGTGTAAACAACAATGTTGATTACTTCTCTCTAGAAAATGTAAGAAACCTCCTTAATCATCTACATCCTTGCACAATCCATAATTGATCTATTTCTCCTTTTAATAATCTCATTTTTTTGATGTTTCCTTAGTGTAGATAATTATCTTTTAATACCATTCTTAACATAAAATGAGTGAACTCAACAGATATAAACTCACCAAATCTATCAGATCTTAAACATTTCAAAGTTTTGATAGTTTCCTTTTCAACTCTATATTTATACCATTTGAACATATAAAAAGCTTGCGATTCCACCTTCATAAACATAGCAATCATCATTCTTGAATACTTGTCGACAATAAATATGAAAATATTTATCACATTGCAACTGTCAATACCAATAGGACCACATATATCTATATGCACCAATTCTAGGATATCATTTGAAGCGTGTGTCTTGCCATAAAAACTAGCCTTAGGTGCTCACCCCATCTCAAATCGACCCACCCATTAGTACAGCAGTGGTGAGAGGTCCACCATATTGATCACTGCTAGCCCCCACATGGATCCAATCATTAAGAAACATGTCATGTTGTGAGTATAATCATTCTTTACACATAACATTTTCAGGTTTTTGCAGATTTGGTAAGCCTCTTACTCTTTTATTTCTACTAACTTTCTCCATGTTATCAAAGTTCACATGACACAACCTCTTATGTCATAACCATGCATCCATGTCTCAAAAATTGGATCATGATAAAATAAGTTACCTTTTGTTTGCATTATTGTTCTAATCAGATTACCTTCATCATCAAAGATCTTGATTTTTCTATTCTTAAGTTCCATCTTGTGACCTAAGTTATTCAACAAAAAAATACTCAAAAGATTATACTTTAGTCTTTGAACCCAATATGCATCATCATGTCTAATTTTATCATTCAACATTAGTGATCCTTTACCTTTAACTAGGCATGGAACATCATTTCCTGGGTTAACTATTCCATCATCATCAATTTATTCAAATTTATCTAACTTACTTAGAAGATCACTACTCATGTGATGTGATCATCTACTATCATAATCCATGAGTAATTCTTTCTAATATGTGAAAAAATGGTAGTTTGACTTTCATACCTTTCACCATTTGGATCTTCTTTGATTACAACATAAATCATCTCAATTAGTTCCATATCATCATCAAAATTAGACTCGGTATGCTCTTCTTCAGCAATGTAGTATGAATTCTTCCATTTGTCTTTGTAGTCCTTGTTCTTCCTATACTTGTAATCTTTCTTGTCATTTAGGCCATTCTTACTTCTATTAAGACATTTAGAAGAAAAGTGACCAACCTCATTGTATTTGAAACAAATCAATGGTAATTTAACTTTGTATTTACCTTTACCTCTTGACAATCTTCTTGCAAGCAATGTTTCATGTTTATCCAGGTCATCCTTAGATTCAAGTTCACTTTCCTCTTTACTTAATTTTATTTCTTGGAGTATATAATGGTTAGAGAATATTTGAATGCATTTCCAATTGTAATCATACTATTGTCATAATTGTTCAACTCAAATGCAATCAGCTGACCAACTAAACAATCAAGTGTAAACAAATTACTAGGCATGGCTCTCCCTTCTTGAATATCATAAACTTTGATAACATAAATAGGTAGAAAATTTCTAAGAAATTTATTTACAACTTCACAGTCACTGATAGCACCTCCAATAGATTTGATTATGCTTATAACTTCTTCAATTTGGTTTATATATTGAGAAACATTTTCACCTTCTTTCATTCTCATGTCATCATACTTTTCTTTGAGACTTTCAGCTTTGGCTCTCTTCACATTATCATCTTGTGCATGTATAAGTGTCAATTTATCCCACATATATTTGGTAGTATTGTAATTATTGATATCATCAAACTTAACATCATTGAGTGCATAAGAAATCTAATCACTAGGCTATTATGATTTCTCTTTTCATTCCTGTTCTCCATAGTGAGAGGACCAACATGTGTAACATATTCATCTTCCAACCTATGTGTGGAAAAATATCCAATTCTAGATAGATGCAACTTCATTCTATCCTTCCATGATGAGAAGTTATCTTCGTTCATCCTTGGTACCTCTCTCTTAGAAATCTTTGATCTTTAGCTTAAATTCCTTTAAAGTTATTTCTTCAAGCACCAAGCTTTGATACCAATTGCTAGATAACTAAGAGGGGAGGGGGTGAATAAGTTATTTCCAGTTATCTTACAGTCCCTTTAAACAATTTCAGTATCAACAAAGCTTCATAAACATCAATTATGAACACTCGGTGATCTCATCCAACTTATTAGTTAGCTCTTTCAACCAATTTTATTCAAACTATTAACTTACTGTTACTGACATAACTGGATATCAATAAAATAACATAGTTATTAGCTTACAACTACTTATTTGTTATCGAGTTTCAATAATATGTAAACCAACTTGCAACACAAACAAAATTCATATAGTTGACACCATAATTTTAATGTAGAAACCTTGTAAAGAGAAACCCCACCTAGGATCAACAACCCAAAATATTTCACTCTTCTAAAGTGAGCTCTATTAGGGGCCAACCTTGTTACAAGTTACATAAACATTGTTAATGTGACCTTGTTAGAGGATTTTACCAAAATATCATTTAGATCTTATCACTCCTCAATATTTTCTAAAGATTGGCCTTCTTCAAAATTGTTGGTGCACCTATAAAATAGTGCACATTGTGCACCTTGGTGGCAGGTTCAAAAAATCCAAAATATTCCAAAGTGTTAAACTGAAATTCTAGGTTTTGGGTTTTCTTCCCCTTTATGCCAGAGCTATTTTTGGATATTTGCTCTTGAATTTCTCTATAATCTCAGTAGTTGGGAAGCTTCTAGAAAATCTAAAGCCTCATATTTATGCTTGGTTGTTTTTCGATAATTACTGACATCCATTCAAGTTTCTACAAAATCATCAAGTCTAGTGTCTAGTTCGAACAATAAATCTTTAGCCTTAGATTCTTGCCTAATATCTTCACCAGATGAAGCATCCTCAAAAGTTCTTTGGAATTTTTTGACCACCGATTGCACTAACTTGAGCTTTATTTTTGACCCTGCATCTTCAAAAATCTCAAGGGAAATAGCATCATAATACCTCTTTGCTTCCAAAATTTTCTCTTGAGTCCAATCTTTTAACCATTAAATATCTTCATGAAGTCCTTCCATGGCCTTATTTCCCACATCTATCTTCTCAATCCAATCTTCTAATTTTTCCAACTCTTCCATTGTATATACATCCATTTGAGTGCGATATCTTTGACTCTTTATTACTATCAAAACTTTAAGGTCCTTAGCCTAGGTTTGCACTTCATCCATTAAACCAAAATCCTAGTTCACTATAGATACCAGTTTCTTTGTACTAGATTGAATTTAATGTAACAAGTTCAGATTACCCTGTATTATTTGTACATGTTTCTACTCAAAATTGTCATGCCATTGTTGACATGCTCCCAAAAATTAATCAAATTGTACAATTCCTTTATCTTTCTTCTCTAATACCATAGAGAGAGTAAGTTTTGGGTGATCTTGGTCCAAAGGGCCTACAATTTCATGCAGATAGCCTCTTAGAAGCTAATTATATTTTCTCAACATCACCAATTCATACTCATTTTCATCTAAATTTTTGAACACCTCCTTGATGCCCATAGCGACCATTACTTTTGCCATGTTTACTGTGGGCTTTCCAAATTGAAATTCTTTAATCTGATAGTCCTTAGCAGTCAAATCTTTGGTGTCAGCATGCAGAGGAGGGATGACTATATGGGAAAGTAAATCTTGGTCTTTATTCTTCATTATGAAGGCTAATTGTTACACATCACCCATAGGTGGCTCAGGCTTCTTGATTGCTTTTACTAGCTCATCCATACTCTCCTTGATAGTAATGTCAAATTGCCTCTTTTTCTGAATCATAATCTCCCTCTTCAACCATGCTAGTCTAGTGCCCATGGGAGACATGTATTTGGCTAAAGAGCAGGTTTGCATTGCTGGCCCTTTTCCCTTATCACTCCTTTCCAGAGTCTTCTCCTTCTAAGAGAGATCTACATTGGGAGTCCCTATATCTATGGTAGAAAAATCCTTGCCTTTGTATCCTGAGAAGTTTACTAAGGTTCTTCAGGTATTTTTCCCTCCTTTGATACTTCATTGGCTGGCATCTATTTGGGCTCTTCTTCATGCACTTCTTTATCTTGTTCTTCAATAACAAGAGGGAGAGGAGTGACTAATTCTGTGTCCAAGAAAGAGAAGTCCTAAAATGGTGGTGGTGGTGTACCTAGAGACCCTTATGGTAGAGGTGGAACTTGGTTCCAATCCTCTCCCAAAGGTTGGTTCATAGGTGTATCTTGTATCTTATCACCTACCATTGCAGTGCCCACAGGCATAAAATTGAAATAAAAAATGTTGAAAATATCTATTTCTTGCCCTTCCTGATCATCAATCCATTGCTAATGCTCATCTTTAGAAATGGTAACTTGAATATGTTCCTTAGGAATAAATGGAATCATCACAGTGGATTTTCTTCTTCTTATTTCTTGAGCAACCGTATTCAAGCAAGTCCTCTGACTTAAGGAAAGATTATCCTCTTCTTCTTCATTATCTTTATTTTTAGCTTTAGGAATTGTATTTGGAACTAAAGGGATGGGAATAACTTCCTTATGTAATCTCCCTCTTCCTATCCTTTTCACAGTAGGCCCAAACTTAGCATTGTTAGTAGCTGAAGGAGTGGCTTCTTCCTCTTGACCAGGTGGTGATAAATCTTGCTCTTCCTACTCCAGTTCCTATTCCTATTCAGGTGGGGGCACTTGTACAGTATCTTAGGCTTGAGCTGCCTCTTCATCTTGAGGCTCTTCAATTTTGGGCTCAACTTGTTTTGGGGAATATCTTTTCCTCTTATTTTTCCCTTTATCTGCACTAAAGTACCCAACATCCCTCTCATGTTGATATACCATTTTTGGCCTGACTAGGGATTGAGCAGGGAAAGTTGGTACTATAAATTTTGCACCTTTACCCTTAATTAGGCATGCTATGACTTGAAAGGTAATAGCCCACGGAACTAGGTCAAGGTTAAAAGTCTTCTTGATCCATTCCCTCATTAAATGAATTATTGGCCTTGTCCTATGATTTGTATCCACATTCTCATCTCTATCTATCTGGGCATTCATGATCATCCTATCATATATCTTGTCATGGTTATACAAGGGATCCAAGACATCTTGAATGTCTTGCTGAATAGCCTTGAGTGAGAAATTTATTTTTAAGGTACTTCCTACCATATATAGAGTCATCCTACAATAATCCCTTATTTGGATATCACAGTCATTTATCGCATTCATCCAATGATCTTCTATGGAATCTTCGTGCATAAACTACTTCCTTGCCAAATGCTAAACTCTGTCGATATTATCAAAATAAGGGCAGGAGGAGTTGTAATAGTCCAAGGGATATTGATCCCACTTTGAATCAAATGTCATAATATCTTGCTTCTGCTTTACCTGAAATGCACCTATAGTATTAGGTCATACACATGTCTTCTTATGCTATTTTCTCACTTTGTCATATGTAAATGTGAGCTATCTTGTAATCTCCAATAAGATGAGCCTATTTTATGGATACCTAAGGAATTTCTTTGGATTCACCATAGTTCTAGCTACCCTTAGGTAAGTGAATGTTTTGAACTAGATGTAGTAGGTGCCAATCTTAGTAATCCTTGTTGTTGCCTCTATTGATATCTATTTAGCATAATCACCCTCTATAAATTGAATGATTATAAATATAAAAGCATAATTCACTATTTAGAATTCCTTGTTCTAATATGAGAGCTTTTGCTTTACCAATAGGGGGTATACCACATATGGCCATGCATTAGCATCTTGCATGATTCCCTTCTTATACAATCCTGGGTAGTCAGTTGTCCTCACCACCAATAAGTACACCAAATATAATGTCATGTAAAACTTGGGGTCAAATTTAAATCCTACTAGTTGTTCATCTAAATTTTCACTCAACATTGTGGCCCAATCAATTGGCTTTTTGGATGTTCTAATGGTCTCTATGAAATGGACCATCTAGATATGAAGATGCCCAGCTATTGGTAAACCCATAATTCTGCTCAAGCTTACAATAGCATATCTAATGTCATCCATCATATACCCCCAAGTCATGTCTACCTTTCTAGCTCTACATCCCATCCATGTTCTATCAATAAAAAATGATCATTGTATGATCTTTGTAGCCTTCTTGTCATTCTCCCTATACCATCTTTCTACTTGATCATAAGTTATCTTCACATACTAATCAGCTCTAGGGAGATGGAGTACTTTCTCAATATTCCTAGGTCTAAGGTCTAGAACTATCTCCCCTGTGACACTTTTAAGAACTCTTTCTTTTGTCACATAGTTTGCTTCCAATGTCATGATGAGCTCAGAAGACTGTACTGATGTAGGATGAGATGCTACATTAACCAACCTAGATCAGATAATTGTTGAGACCATTGTAGACCTCTCTTTAGGCTTATTGTAGAGTACAAGGAATATGTTCTAGTCTATGTGTCTCCCAACTCAATATCTATGATTTCTAAATGTCCATTCTAAAAATGTGATTTCATTGGTGCACCTTGAAACTTGAAGACAACAAGTTTTGGAGAAATCTTTTCAGCAAGAAAGGATGATGAGAAAGCCATTTTATTTGCACACAAGAGAAAAACATTAGTCCAAAAAGTTGAAAATTAAACCCTAAACAAACCCTAATTTCCAAAAAATAAAACCCAAAACACCCAAACCTAGTAAAACCACTTAAAATCCCCCTTAATAGCTCTAGAAAACAATTTAGCACACCTTGATATGTGCACTAGATGCACTTAATGACTATTACATAATCATTTTGTGTGTAACTACACCCTGCATAGGTGCACACACTAATGGAGTGCACACATGCACATGTTTACTACTGCACACATTCATTACAAGTGCAAAAAGGGGGACAAAGTTGTTATAGATTTTACTAAGGGCACACACATGCACACCTTGATGACCATTATCTTAGGAGTCTTAGGTTAAGAATTTGAAAGATATGAACATGCGTAGCTTGGATAGGTGCACATGTACACACCTTTCACTTATGTGTTTTATAGCTTTTAGGATTTTAGCTTTTTAATGTGTAATAAAACTTTTGGTGCTTTAACTTTGTTTTGTGCAAGTTAGCGGGGATGTTGATGCACCTCAATAGGTGTAGATGTGTGGATTTATGGAGTGTGAAGAGAAGAATGAAGAGAGGGGAGGGGGTCCTAAGATTTTATAGGGCTGGGATAGTGTGCACACTTTTGATGGGTGTGCATGTGTGCTAGGTGCGCTACTATGCACCTTTGCATAAAACTCACTCTTTTCACCTTTTTTCTCCTCAATTTTGGCACTAGATTTTCTCAATCAAAGGACTAGGGCTTGACCTAGACTCTAGGTGGAGTTCCAAAAATGATCCCAGGTCCTAGGCTAGGGGTTTGGGATATAAAAATTTATTAGGGGGTCTCCATTTATAGGAGAAATGGGGCTTGTGTTGTGAAACCACAATACTTATCACTATTTCATCTTTGATTTCTCTATTTGCACCTCGAATAACATTAACAATTGATTTAACTCTTGTGCAGTATTATACTATGTTCTCACCTTCCATCATTCTCATTTCATCAAATTTACCTCTTAGGCTTTCTGATTTTCTCTTAGATGATTGTCATAACCTCCATATATGGTATTCAATCTATCCCAATATTCTTTGCACCTGTCACAATCTTTTAGGTCATCAAACTTAGCATAGCTTAGGGATGAGGCAATATACAACACTACTTGGTTGTGTTCTAGCTTCTATTTTAGTTCTTCATCAATCAAAGGAGTAGTTTTTATCTTTACATATTCATTGTCTAGAAAATTAACAACATCATCACTGATACTAGATATGTGCAACTTCGTTAAGGTCTTCCATGTAGGAAAGTTCTCCTTGTTCAACTTAGGTACATCTCTCTTATTAGTCATGATCTTTAGCTTTAAGTATCTTCAAACTTTTCTCTATAAGAACTTAACTCTGATACCAATTGTTAGAAATGTTTAGAATAATTGGGGGGCTAGGGGGGGGGGGGGGGGGGTGAATCAATTAGTCAAGGTCAATATGTACCACTTGAATAGTTAAACAATAAAAACTTCACTATTTAGCCTATCCTATTGTTGCTCGGTCTCTATTGCAAAAATGTCATAAACATAACTAGTATTGCATAATGAAAATATTATCAAATGTGAACACAGATAAAGCATTCATCATAGTTTTGACACTAGTATTTTAAGTGGAAACCCAATTTGCTAAAAAACTCTAGCAAAATATTACTCTTTTTCACTCTTTTGAAGTTAGCTCTATTAAGAGCCAACCCTATTAAAGGTTACAAAACACACTGTTAAATGTGAACTGGTTAGAGGATTTAATCACCCCTATTAGGAGTGGCCTTGTAAGAGGAATTTGATCATTCCATTTAGAATGTCACCTAGTTAAAGGATTTACATAGACTATTATGTCTTCAAATGACTATTAGGTCAACCTCTATTAAAAGGATTTCAATACAAACTATTCACAATGATAAGAAAGAAAACAATAGGTTTTGATATGTGTGATTACAACTCACTTTTCTAGGTTTATATCTCTATTTGGTCCTTATGCTAGTTTATTGATAAGATTTCCATTGAAATCTTTGATCTTGATTTTCTTGGACATCCTTCAAACAATCAGTCCACTCTTCTCATCAACACTTAAGCCTTCTGATCTAATTCACTTATCAATAACATCTCATCTACAAGATTTTTCCTTTAGCTTCACATTTACTCACACTTTTGTGTTTCTAATCAATATTTCTCTGTATGTATTTCTTCACATACAAGCTTTCACACACATACACACACAACACCAATTGTTCGACTCTATATCTCTTTAAATAGGCAATTCATGCTTTAAATTTTCTACATCCACCATAAATCTTAGGGTTTATGATCAAGCTCAACTTGATCTAATATATCTATCCATCTTCTTGATCATCCTTTAGAAAATTTTGTAGAATCCGTCTATTAGGTCTTTACCTACTATTTTCCTTGAATTTAATGATCCAACTCGTAAATCTTATCTTCAACACGATTTACATCTCCTAAGAAATCAATTGAGTCAGCTTGATCTTATGATTTCTTTAATTTATTCTCTTATTGTCACTCAACCATCTCTAAATTTTGGCACTTGACCACTGAAATAATTGGTCACTGTAAATCTTTCTGGCTTGACATCAACTAACTTTTTCGGTCAATGCTAATCTTGGTCGACGCTAGATTTTCTTATCAAAAACTATAGTTCAGTTGACACTAGCATTACTTGGTACTCCTTAGTAGTTTACTCTTTTGCTTAGGTTGGCTTAGCTTTTTTGACATAAACAATTACTTTTCTTTATCAAAGTCTATCGAATCAAATGTCCATTGTAACTCCCTTTCAATAACTTCAACCTTTCCTCTAGGTGCTATAGTTATGATCAACTTCTCAAATCCTCTTCATCAATCATATAGATATGACATTTAGATAAAGTATCAATTTGTCTCATCAATAGATTTGACATAAATGAAAAAACAAAAATTGTTCCCATTGTAAGTTTCCAACACAATCTTTCCTACTAATCCATTTTTCCTCTTCAATATCAATAATAAAACTAGGGAGTTCATTGAAAAGATCAACTACAATCTCATCCTCTTTATGTGCCAACAAAATATGTTTCCCTTGTTTCTCATTTACACCTTGAATTAGATTTGGGATGACAACATATTATTCATGAATAACATAAATTCTTGGTTCACCTTCATCCATATGCCTGAATGGATCCAAGTAGTTTTCCTCCTCATCAAAGAGAGTGAAATTCATGTCTTTAGGATTAATCATGTAAGGCTCTACATGATTCATGAAAAAGGCTTGTGCCTTTACTGAAGCATGTATCCTATATCTAGTTCTAAAAACCATGAAGGACCAATCAACAATAATATAACCATCTAATTTAATAGTACAATCTCTAGATAGACAAATGGCAGAGTGTGTAGGGAGGTCAATAATGGATATATCTTGTAAGATAGTGCAACTCATACATGCATGCAAAACCAAATTTAAATATTTTACCACCCCTATTGCTTTGCAAGAAGTGCCATCTAATCGAGTAACCCCTTTAGTCATATGCTCATACTTTATATCTAGTTGATCAACAATCCTCCTAGGCTAGACTGAGGTACGAGCACTAGAATCTATCATGCAATTATGAACTAATTTATCTCCTATGATTAAAGAGATATAAAATGGAGGTGGATTTATTTTCTTAATTTTATTTTCCTCCTTGTTGGGTTATATAAAGATGGATGAGTTTGATGATCCACCTTTCATTGATATAGGAGTATCCCTAGACTCCTCCACCTTCTTGCAACTCTATTGTGTATTATGATTTTGAACTGGGGTAGTTGAATTTTTTTATTGTCCTTGGGTTCATGGCATGTATGGTTGTAGCACTATTG
Source organism: Cupressus sempervirens (assembly GCA_028749045.1). NCBI lineage: Eukaryota > Viridiplantae > Streptophyta > Pinopsida > Cupressales > Cupressaceae > Cupressus > Cupressus sempervirens. The sequence goes on along the minus strand of CM053791.1, from coordinate 406,763,884 downwards.
ATCTCTTGATTTCTACCATCAAAATCCTCCTTACTAGAAATAACATAAGAGGAACCCCCGTACACCTGAGCATGTATCCAACATTGGATTGATTTGTATTATACAATTGTCTTGAAGTTGTTGGCTCCTCTTAGATGCTCAAAGATTGATAAAATGCACCATGATCATTAGATTGATAACCATGCATGTATCCTCCTTTCTCTTGACAAAGATTATTTTGGTGAACAAGTGCTAGGGTTTGATTTGAGGCTAGATTGGGTACATTATTGAACGATTTATTTTGGATCCATGGAGCCTACCTTTGATGTACTAGCTTGTTTGATTGTAAATTTTGATTGTAAGGCTAAGGAGGTCTAATACTTTGAGTTTGTTGTCCTTTGAGATTTATTGCCTCATTCCTAAGGGTTTACATTAATAAACCTTGTTGGCTAACATCTTTCCTCATATTTTTAAATCAATATCAACATCATTCTTAATACTTTTCATCTCCAATATTTGATCTTTAAACATCTTATCCAAGTTTCACATCAAAACCTAAAGAATAGCCTCAAATTTATCTATCACATTAGAATATGTAGAAGTTAAAGGAGTGGTAGAAGGGATAGGAGCCACCATAGGTTGATGTATATGCATATTTGGAAATAGAGGCATTGGGGCCATTGGAGCCAATTTCCCACTTTGAATCAAATTACTTTTTGATCTTATAGCAAAGTCATATGTAGCTGGTAGAGTATCTCCTCCCATTGTCTATAATGTAGATATAATTTCACTATTAAAAGATTTGAGATAATGCATGAAAGTATTACTAGGAAGAGACTTCACCATAGTAGGAATTATATCTCATTTTTTTTGAAATCTATAGTTAAAATAAGTCATGCATTCATGGGGTGTTATTTTAATTGTAGTCAACTACTCCAAAAGTGAAAATTTATTACTTTTATCTTCAAATGTTTGCAAAGTTTTTCACCCAACTCATCCTAGATATGGATGGAGTTGTATGGAAATTCCTTGTACTACTACTACAAAGCCTTTCCTTTTAATGATTAAGCTAAAAGTCTAACAACAACATCATCCTCTATGATACCATAAATATTATTTATTGAATATGCTCTATGGGACAAACAAAGGTTTCACTAGTGAAGTTCAATATAATTTTAAGTGTAGTTATAGGTATATCATGCATTTAAACTAATATGAGAGGGTTTCCACCATTAAATGTGGAAAAAACTTGATTTCCATGGAGAGCCATATGACATAATAGCCTACTCAAATGAATGGATGGAACTCTAGGCTATAATCTAGCAACTAGAGGAGTAAAAATAGATCTAAGGAGTGGGAAATTATTTCTATACCTCTTTTTGGTGATAAAGAAAGTTTGTTTCTTCTTCTTCTAGAGCTTGAAAATGAGAGCTAGGTAAATTAAAAATTGCCTCTAGAAGATGCCCTTGCTTGAATTCTGAGCACTAATTACAAAAAATCTTGTTTGAATGCTAAAATGTAGAGATGGAGTCACCAAGTGCTTGAAAATTATCCTCTTCAAGGCTAAAATGATAAGAGAAGCACTATCTTTTCAACATTTAAGTTGAAGTCATTTAATAGACACCTTCAAACTAATATACTTCTTAGTAAGCTTGAATGTACTCCCACTGGACATGACAAAATCGTTGACTCAAAAGTCTGCACCCTTTCTTGAGGTATGAACCTCAAGAGACCTCAAGTAACATGGAAAAAAAATCCAAGTGTGGGAATTGCACTCCAAGGTTGAATATTTGGAGAAGATTGAATTTCTTACAATTAGGATGCACATTAACTAACACTTCTGAGGAAAAAAGGAGAAGGATTGCATGAAAGTAAATTGATGAAAGAGAAAGATGATGTATGTGATTGAATTTTTGGTTATTACATGTACCAATAGCTATACCTAATATCAATGAAACACCTAAATACACTAATCTTAACTCTATTCTATTTCCCTAGCAATCACATGTAGGTTTGGAACTAATTGAAGTGATAAAAGGAAAATGAATTTCACTATGCAACAACTACTAGTAGATTTAACAAAACATAAGAATCAAGAAAAATAGAAAAAAAACATTCACTACAAGGCACATACATGCACTAGATGATAGAATTGCAAGAAAAGGCGACAAACAAGATATTTCATTAATAGAAGCCAATATGGATTATAGTTGAAAAACATAAGGCTACTACAAAAATACAATAGAGAAGAACCCAAAAAATGTGTACAAAGCTTCCTTTTAAAGAGATTAGGCATAACTCATATCATAGTGGTTGAGTTTGAACTCCAACCAACTGAAGTTAAGATTATAGAGTGAAAATTAATAAAGAATTCAAAAAATCCAATTTTGTATACAAATATTCTCATGAAGTGACAAAAAATGGGCTAATAAATACTTCCCCGACCAAGAAAATCATGCCCATACCCTTTGCAAGTGGAAATAAAGGAAGGACAATCACTTACATCTTGTGTAGAACCCAAATAATATAGTTTGGCCATCAATATTGAGCCCTCATGTCCATCACAATTAGTAGGAACAAATAATGTGGCACAAAAAAATGTACAATAGTTTTTCCCTCTCCACCATCACAGTATTATATTTCTTCTACACAAAAGATACATGATGTCGTGTAGAGCACAAAAATGTAATGCAACACAAGATCATAGCTAGTAAAAGATCACAACAAAATTATCCTTCCTCTCACAAGCCTTGAAATCATGTAGAAACCACAAAATACACTGCCATACAAGATTATAGCATGAAAACATCTTGCATCGCACAACATTCAATGTCGCACTGTACAAGATCGCAACATTGTAAGATTGCAACATCACAAGATCACAACCTATGCAAGATCATGACATTGAATGAGAAGAAAAGGTATTCCTTTGATAAGAAAACTCATACAATGAATTTCCTTTGACATCTGACAATTTTGGCTTGTGCGACATCACAACAAATAGTTCCTTCTCTTCAAATTGTCTTGCAACCCTATGCAAGCAAATAAATGCAACACAACTTTGACCTATGAATGTTGAATGTGCAAAAAATGACTCATTCAATAAGAAAATCATTTGGCTAGCTCCTTTGATGCCCAAAAATGCACAATGTTTTTGTGCACCTGAGAAAGCTCAAAAATGACAACTTTTCTTAGTTGAAAACAACATAACTTATCCCATGAAAGATGTCTCTGATAAGTTATATGTAATGGGATAAATGGTGACATAAATGTCAATAGAACCATACATGATGGATAAACAAATAGATATATGGTTACATTTACTATTCATCATTGTTGTTTTACTTTCGTATGCGAGTTATAAAGTAATTAACAATATTCAATTGTGAGAAAAAGTTTGTAGAATATTGATAACCCCCCCTCTTAGTATTATCTATTTCTAACAATTGGTATCAGAGCATAGTTACTTTAAAGAGGCTTAAAAATTGAGTAAAATCCCTATGGATATGGAACAATTAAAGAGAAATATTGAGGAAGCTCTTGAATAGACTAACCTTCTTATAGAGGAAAGAGATAACCTAAAAGATAGGTATGAAGATGCAAAACTTTACATTGGAAAATTGAAAGACAAGATTGATGATCTGAAATCTAATAAGGAATCAAATGTGCAGACTAGTGACAATGATGAAGTAGTAAATCTTGAGAAAGAAAATGAGATCTTAAAACATGAGTTGAAAATTGTTGAACTTAATTTGAGCCTTAATAAAAATGGTAGTAAGAGTGAACTTGATCTAAAATTTGAGAGTGAAGACCTTATATCCTAGTTGAGTCAAGTGACATCTGAATTAGATTCTATTAAGATAGAACATGTTCAATTAGAAAAATACAACACTATTGTGAAAGGAGAGTTGACACAAGCCAAACAACAGTTAGAGAAACTTTTTTCAAGTTTTGAGAAAATTGATGAGCAAATATTCTTCTAGAGACCCTCTTATGATAAAATAGGTCTTGGATAACTTATTGGAGAAAAGTTGGCCAAGAAAGTTGAAATTAGGAAAGAACTAGATCTAGTTATAGAAACCCCTATGGAAAAAGATTAGAATAAGATCTAGTCATCCAAAGAAGTTGAGATAGTTGATTTATATAAGAAATCTAATGAACCTAAGATAAAATTGCAAGTTGATAAACCTAAGCAAGATGAATCACCCAATGAAGTTAGACATGAATTTAGAGGTAGATGTTTCATATGTAATGAAGTTAGATATACAAAGAGAGATTGCACAAGTAATTCTTTTAAACATATTACTAATTTCTATGATTATAATTGTCATGGTTATGGAATAAAGTAGTAGAATATAAGAAACCTAAATTTGATGGTAATAATGGGAATAGTAGAATTTTTAGGAATACTAACTTGCACGTAATGAAAAAGGAAGATCTCAAAGTAGATCTAGTAATGGAGAAAGACCTAATGGTGAAAGAAAATTATAGTATGTTACAAGTGTAACAATCCTAGACATATTACAAGGAATTGTAGAGTACCTAATAGTTAGAATGGAACCAATCGGAGGAGGAATGCACCTATGTGTTAGTTATGTAATAAATTTGGACACACAACAAGATTCTACAGAATGAATAAAAGGAACTTCAATAGGAATCCTAATAATAGAAGGGACAACAACAAAAATGGCAGAAGAAATGGAAATGGCAGTGACAACACTCAAAAGGAAGAAATCAAGGAACATGTTGATGAATTCAAAGAAACATTTCTGAAAGCTTGTAATCTAGAGAGTTCTTATATGGTTTTGGAAGAATAGTACTTTGATGCACTTGAAGGTAAATTGAACTCATCCTATTTAAATTAAGAAGTTTCAGAAGAGGCAAAGTATCAATTAATCAGAACTAATGTTAAAGAGTGAATTAGAAGTTGTGCATTTAATAAAAGGTAGAGGACATAGAGAGAAGGCTATATTCAAGTGCATAAGCTTAGATATGATTGCAATAAGAGGGAAGATGCAAAACAAGTTTACTGGTAAACAGAGATAATTTTTTAATTTGTGGTAGATACACATTTAATGCAAAGTCCAATTTCAAATGATTTAAAGATCATGCGTAAGATTGTGATTGCCATTTGATCATGCAAAGTGTCTAGAGTGACTTGAAGAGTGATTTGACAATGAATTGAAGTGTAAAAAGAATTTATTGAAGTGCAAAGTTACTAAAGCCCTAAATGCAACTTTTAAGGTATTTATAGAGCTTGAACTAAGTTTTCATTGCATTTAGTTAGAGATGCTATGGCTAGTCAGATGGTATATGATGTTAGTGAAAGGCCAAGATATATGTTCAAGAAACATCCATTTGTTTCTCTTGTGGAAGATCCATTAGGTGTATTTTAACAAATCTTGTAGAATGTGCTTCACATAGAATATGTTAGGAGATATATCCACTACAAAATTGGAAGTATAGGAGATGAGGATATAAATAAGGACTTAGGAGTCATGTGTAATAATGTGCTAACTTTGAAATCTGAGTACACACACCTAAATGAGTTGAACCTAGTGAAGCATATGTTCTATACTAAGTAAAACAATCATGACTAGACCAGAATCATTCTGAGTAGGTTTCATGATGAAATGTTTTGGTTAGTTGATGAAAATTTTTCAATTGACAAAAACCTAATTCATAAGGTTGCATGCCTAGGTAATGAGGGATGCAATCCTATAAATGACAAAAATGTGAGGAAAATTGTTGAGACTAACCTGTTCACTAGATTTCATAAAAGAAATATGAAGGTGGACATGATTCAAGACAAAGGAGTTAAGGTTTTGAGTAAGATTTTAGGGTACAAGTTTAACCATGGCTCAAGGGTTAACTTAGTACTAGATGGATTCTTACATGCAACATATGTAATGACAGTTGAGACAAGGAAAGTGAATCTATGTGAGATAATCAGAGTATAGTTATTGGACAACATCGCAAAATTGAAGAAGACCAAGAATACAGTCTTCAGATTTGAGTCCTTATTAGCACATTTGTTTTTCTATGCAACAAAGAAGTTCTAAGGGATGAAAAAATGGGAAAGTAATGAGTGAGCAATGAAGTTGGTGACTTAGTGCTATAGAGAAAAGATGGAAAATGTTAGAGATAGTGACATAGATAGAATTATGGAGAGTTTTTAGACTAAAATTAAATAGAGGTACAAAATACCTCCTTCCATGGTGGAAAAGTATAAGGATGATTTATGCTTCATGGTGGAAATTGATAACACCTATATGGAAGGTGTAAAACCAAGGGTAAATTTTATTGAGACCATGAGATATGAGATAAGTGTAGAACTCATTGAAGGGTATGTGTAGATCATACTTTAGTCAGAGAAGGACACTAAGTGCCCTAGATGGGGTACTCGTGAAGAGAAAATGAGAGAAGTTTATTCTAAACTTCATAGTAAGGAAATAAAGAAAAGTGTGGAAAAGAAGATAGATTCAATCCTTAAGGAATTAGACATGACTTGGGAGGAGTTTAATAAAGTCCAAGGCATAGCACTGGAAATGAGGGAAAGCAGATATACTAAAGTGATGGTAGCAACACATTTTTTTGTTGCAATACCTTCTGAAGGTGTAACTATTTCTAAACCAAGTGCATAGGTACCATATACAATAGTTGCACAAGTGCAACCAGTGAGGACATGAAGTGATCAACCTAGGAGGAAACTAGAGGTTGAAACACCTTTTGCATAGAGGAAGTGATAGAGATTGGTGAAGGTAAAGTAGGAACCTACACCATCTTCAAAGAAAAGGGTCAAGAAAACTACCAGTCGACTCAGGAAAAGAAGCAGAACTTTACAAGTCAGTGATTTTGAGGAATCGAAGGATGAAACTGAGGATAGACCAATGGAGCAAGAAATGTAAGAAGAAAGAACACCATCAAGAAATAAGGCATGGAAACCAAAGGTAGAAAACCTTAACATGCAAATTATAAATGATGACAATTTTGTACAATTAAATAAGTATTATAGCTTGTATAATAATATAGATAGAAGGAAACTAGAGAATACCATAGTGAGGAATATGATTTTAAGGAACAAAAGATTTGATAATATTAAGATTAAGATTCTAGAGGATGCATATAATAGGTTATTGAATAGACAAAAGAGTGACAAAGGGAGACACCTAGTTGAGAAAAACAATGATCAAGAAGTTATGTGAAGTGAACTCTAAGGAGGACATGGACAAAATTTTGAAGGGTATTAAGCCCTTGTTGAGGATAAAAAGAAGAGCAATTCTTCTGATGGGAGGCATTTATGAGGATGTAAGAAAGGAAATAGAGGAGGCCACAGTGAAACATATGACCTCAGTACCACCAGTAATAAAGATGAGTGCATAGTCTAAACCTATTAGGGTAGTGTATGTACAAGCAAGTATAGCTTATAATAATGAGGAATAAGTTGAGGAGACACAACAGGCACCCTCACCACCACACATATAGCAATGGATGAAAATGAGAATCCATTTGAAACATTTGAAACATCTATTGTTGGAAATATCACAACCTACACTAGCTTTGATGAAAAGAGAAGAGAAGAGAAAAAGAGAAGAAAATAGAAGAAGAAAGAAGAAGAAAGGAAGAAGGAAACAAAGAGAAAAAGAGAAGAATAAAGAAAAGATGTAGAAAAGAAAAAAGAAGAAGAAGAAAAGAGGATAGAAGAGGAAAAGAAAAAGAAAGAAGAAGAGGAAAAGAAAAAGAGACAAGAGGAAGAGGAAAGGAAGAAAACAAAAGAAAATTCTGAGCTTAAATAGAGGTGGAAGATTGTGATGCAAGAATCAACATTCTTGCCCAATTTGAAACATGTAGAATTTGAACTTGGGAAGGTAGTGTTCCAACATGAGGCTGACATACCTTATGTAGCCCCATCAATTGTACCTATTGCAGCATTAGCAAAAACCCCATCATCAACAATCAAAATATTGGCAGCACTATCTGATGATGATGACGACTAGAAAGGGTTAATGAGCTCATTGAGAAAGTTATTTGAAAAGAAAAAATCTATTAAGTCTTGGACAAGACATAGAAGATATTTACTACAATTGTAGCTTATCCAGACTTGTAGTAAAAGGAAAAAGAATTGGTGAAATTCTTTGATGAAGAATTCACAACCTTGTTTGAAGTAGCTTCAACACAAGCTCAAGAAAATCATGATGCATCACTTTTTGATACAGTGTGCATGAATGTAAGCAATGATTTGAAGCTACTTTTTGTATGCACCAAGAAGTTAAGAAAATACATTGACAAAGGTAAGAAGTTATATGGATAGTGCATGCTATCATACAAGTACCTGACATGCTTTGAGAATTAGATAAAGGTTTAGATGAGTGATCTTGATACACTTACTATAAAGTTATAGCTCCTTGAGGCCAGCATTGAAGACTATGGAATAGAAGTGGAGAAGATCCATAATACAATGAGAGGTTTGGAGTTTGATAAGGAAAAGGTAGTAAAAAGATTCTCTACTCTTAGAGAAATCATGTCACCTAAGATCAACATTTTGCAGAGGCAACTAGAGGAATGTCTTGTAGCAAAGGCTTCCTACGATAAGTTTTCTTATACTAACTTGAGTGTAGTTGAAGTGGTATCCTATGCACTATGTGCACTAATAAATATCTCTACTATAGTGAAGGAGAACTGGAAGAAGAAAGTGGGAAGGTTGAAACTTGTATAAGCAAATTGTTTTTCCAGGATATAAAGTTGATCAGCAGCAGTCCACAAAAATTTTGTATATAGTTTTTGATACCTTTTCCATTGATGTCAAAGGGGGAGTATATATGTAAGGAAAATTGTATGTACTAAGGAGGAGTTTATGAAAATGAAAGGGGGAGAAGTAATATATGTAAGGGATTGTATATGTATATGTAAGGGGGAGTATACTTATGTATCAATGTAAGGAGCGATAAGGAATGTGATGATCCAATAAAATATGAATAAAATTGTTATGTTTTGAAGGCAATATTGTGTAGTTAGTTTTATTTGTTTTGTTATGCATGAGATCATTTTGGGATTTAGCCAATTTTCTCAAATGTTTCTATCATTAACAAAGGGAGAGATTGTTGGCAATATGGTCAGTTAGATGTCTAGATACTTGTCATTTATGGTAACATGTATTCAACATTTCATTTATACATTAAAGTTAGAAAATTGTCTAAGTGTTAGATAATTTGCAGTAATACAAAGACAAATGTGATGTGTATGGAGGACTCATTTTGAGTTAGCTTATGCTCAACTCAAGATAGCTTTATGATAGTGTCATGATGATGTATGCCAATGCGCAAATGTGTATGGACAATATGGTATGAGTTATAGTGAAAATACCAGTACGAGTATTTAATAGAGTAGAATAGAGCATATCAGAAATATGAGTTGTATGGCTTAACAAATTATTTTGGTGACAAATAATTACTAAGTAATGATGAGCCAACTTTATGGATATTAATCCATAAGTTATTTTATATTATGTCATGTGTGTGAAGACATGAATGTCGATTGAGTAGAGATTTACTAATGTGTGAGGTATAAGTAAAGATCTTATCTTGCCTAGATAAGTATGTGATGTGTGTTATATGTGTGAGATGTATGGCATGTGAACTTTTGTGAAGATATCTTGAAAGATATATGAGCCTTATGTGATATGAGATATGATGTATGATCAAAGCAAGTGTGAGTTACAATAGTGAGAAAGTATTGTATGTATATCTACTCTTGTAAAGAACTTAATTGTATAAATTGCATGTTAGGGAAGTGGGCTCTTCTTCCATACATTTTATTTGATCTACCAACTCCTAATAGGGTTGAAGAAAATCCTAATAGGGTTGAGGCCTCTAACAGGGTCTATTCCTCTAACAAGGAGTCAAGACACTATATGCATTTCATAGATTCCTAATAGGGTTAATATCCTTAATGTAATTCTTTTGTTTAGTGGATCATCTAGTGGGTATCATCCCCATTGGGGTTTTCTCATGGCCATGGTTTCCCTAGTTAAAAAATAATGGCGTTATGAGTTCTCTATGTGCTTGGTTATATCTACTGTTCACCATTGTTGGTTTACTTTCATATGTGAGCTATAAAGTTATTAACAAAATTCAATTGTGGGAAAATTTTTGTAGCATACTAATTCACCCCCCCCACCCCCCTTTGTATTATCTATTTCTAACACATAAGAATAGCACAAATTTTAAAAAGAAACCACTTCCTCATGGTAGTGAAAAAGATGGCACTATGATTTTCTTTGGGGAAAAGATGATAAAAGAGGATACAGGTTGGAAGAAAGTACTACAACATGGCATGTTTGACAGTCCTAAAGAAGGAGAAATTGAAGACTTGTAGTATGTACAAGTATATAAAAAACAAATTTCCTATTAGGAAGAAGAAGAATTTCAATGAATTCAAGAAGTTGCAACAAGGGCAAAATGAAATGAAGATATATGTCAAAAACATGAGGAGAAACATAATGACAACTTGTCCTAAGAGCGGGCATACATTTTCTCTTTCTGACTTTTTGGTGACTGTTGGTATAAATAATGTTGGAGCACAGAGGTCTAATCCCTCTACAAGGTTTCATGGCACTAGGAGTAGACCATTGAGCTATTGGGAAAATTATTTTTTCTATCCTTGGCGAATATTGTGCAGGGGCACCCAAACAACCATTAGGACCTTGGATAAATTATAAAAGAAAACGAGACACTTGGAAGACACAAAGCATCAATTATGATCTTTTCAAGCCAATAATGACTCTTGGTGTAAGGAAACTTGCAATAAATAATATAACAATTTCCACATAACCCATAATAGATCTAAAATAAATATGCAATTGAAATCCACATGCAAGAGAATAGACAACATACCCACAAAAATGTGACACAAGATATACTTTGGGAAACCCTCATTGAGGGAAAAACTTAGCCTCCAAAAGCATCCATCACCATGTATTATTCAACAAAAATACCATTGCAATAAAACCATGGAAGCCTTCAAAGCCATAGCCAAAACCAAGCAATCTATGTGAATAAGCATGAATCCACACATCCCATGCCATGCTTCCAACCTTCACAAATGCTCCCTTGGCTAACCTATCAAGCCTTGTCCTGCTCAACTCTTGCTTTTCTCCTTGTCACACAAAAACTACCCTTGTGGTTGCTTATATAGTAGCAAGTCCCACAAAACCACTAAGTAGTATTACATAAACCATGTGCTACCTAACCCACTGACCCCACATTTAATATTGGGCATTTAATTCTTTTTCCCAATATTAAATAATTACATGAAATATTATCACAATATTACAATATAACTCATCAAGAATATTTCATGATAATCTTTACATGTTGCACGTCCATCTAGTTGCTCCTCGATACAATATTACATAATAAAATAAAATAATAAAATCTAAGCAATAGTATGCAATGTGTGCAACACCCATTATCTCAACAATCTCCCACTTGTTATATACATTGTATAGGGTCAATCCGTAGCCACATAAATGAACAAGGGAAAAATCCCTCCTAGCATATCCACCATCATCAATCAAAGTACACAAAGTGCTCCATATTGGTACCCACAACAAGATCAAAGTATCCAACATCTCAAATGTGAATGATCTCACCTCCTATTATGCCACTGCAACTGGACATACATAGAAGCCATTCAAAGAGAAATCCACCCAACCTATTGCATTAAAAGATCATAAAATCATGTACCAACTGAAATTCCAAGCACAAAAAACTTGATCTAAAGGCAATCACATGTATCCATAGTTGTCAAAATCTCTGTAGCTGAAATAGCACCCACAACAAGTGTCAAACCCATCCAACTATCCATACCTATAAAGGTATACCAAATGAATCTCACATCATCAACATATCCAATTTGTAACTTGAAATCACAAGCCTCAAGAGCAATACGTGCCACATATATACCAAGAAGATCCCACTATAAAAGATAATGTCAAATCTATAACCAATTCACTCACAACATCTCAAAGAAGTGAATCCATGTAGTCTCAAGGACATCCACAATACATAAACTAATAAGCCACAAGAAAAACTCTCATAACAAGTCTCCAACACTCTCCCAAGTTCTCCACAACCAACAAAGGAAAGAGATAAAGGAATAACCATGCCATCTCTCACATGACAGACATGAACAAAAACCAATGATCACAATCTCTAACCAATCTCAAATCTAATGTAAGTGAAACCAAACATCTAGGAAGATAACCAAGATCAGAGAGAAACCATGAAAATCATAACCTGTATCATGTCCTTCTACACACACCTCTAGATGTAAAATGTACAAGTATGATCTCCTCCATAAAACCCCCAACAAGAAGCCACAACAACACCCAAACTATACCATATAACTAATCATGGATGTAAGTCTCTCACAAGAAGATCAAACTCATAAAACCATTCCTAAACCAAGGAATATGCCCAATATAAAACTATCTCCCAAACTCAACCAGCATAACAATATATGAAAATGGAATAAACAATGCTAAACCATCTCTCAAATGAACCCTCCAGAACTAACTCATGTACCATAGCTCAAGATCCATATCCATGAAAGACAAGCATAAATATAATGCAACTAAGAGAAACAATGGGCTATACCTCTCAAGTAGCAAACTACCAAGTAGACCAAGAGTATCCAAGAGAAATCAACATCACCACCATCTCTAAGTATCCATGAGAACCTATAACCAATCAATCCATGCCAACTCCAAATGCAACATATAAATATCATAAAGTATCAATCTTATGATTAGTTTTCTCAATACCAAGAAACTAAACCAAAATCAATGTCAAAGTTGCAACCATGGCCTCAAGAACATAAACATGACAACATGATCTAACCATCTCAACCAAAGAGATAAAATGCTCCATATGAACATACCATAACATATCAAAAATCTAAATGAATATCAAGAGTATAACATGACATAATAATAAAACCATCCTCATACCAAGGATACCATGCCAAATGAAAGCATAAACCACACCTTTACCAAGAACTCCACTAGTCCTCAAGATGCAACCATCTTCACACACCATGAAGAAAAACATCTCCACATACCATGAAGAACCATCTCCATACATCATTAAGATAAAAAAGAACTCCATGAGTCCTCAAGATCTAACTATCTTTACACACTATGAAGATAACCAAGTGCACCATGCAAATGTTAAAGACACTTTTGCAACAACAGGATCTAAGACAAACCTCCAATATCTACAAACACCCAATAAATACATCAATGCCAAAAAATCCCACTCAACTGTGGTACCAAGTCACCTATGGCATCATAAAATCCATCTCCTACATAAAGATCCTCTAGGTCTACACTCACACAACCAAAGTGTCAGCACCAAGTGAAACCAAGATCTCCAAACCAAGAAGATACTAACCAAACCAGGAACTAATAATGCACTGTCACCTCATCACTATCACAAACTCCTACTAAACCATGTATCCAAGCTATCCATGACATCATGATGAAAAACCATCCTCTAACCATGAGAATCAACCAAGGCATCAAACTATCAAAGAACTCAAAGCACACATCATGAGCTCCTCAAAAGAAACCAAATAACCATGATCCTCAACCAAGAAGATATACCACCATAACTGAATTAAAAATCTAAGCTAATGAACATCAAATATGTACCTGTATATCCAATCATGTCATGCTAAAATCCATGGCACCATGATCACATCCATGAACTAAGCATCTAACTCACCATGACTGTACCTGGTAACAACATCTCATCCCTTCTACATGAAGAAAAATAACAAATCATGTGACTTAGGGTATAGATAACCCAAATCCAAGCCACCAATCTAAATATGCATCAATAATGAAAGATCAATGGGAAAAGACAACCCATATCCAAGCCATAAATGCAACTTGTAAGTACAGACCACTTACAAAACTGTACAACTTGTATATCCAACAAGTCATCATACATATCCAAAATAAAACATTGATAACCATACCATCATGAGACCAATCTGAAATATGATTTAAGTATACAATGAGATCAAATCTTAAATTTCCAAAATATACAAGGTCATAAACTCACAATGTTACCATAGTCAATATGTATCATAAATTGTTCAGATCAATATATCACCAAATAAACCATGTCAAACCTGCACCAATCTGAACCAATGTGTAGAGCTCTCTGAGAGCTTTCTGTTGACTACTTGAAGTCTAAAATCTGATTTCAAATGCCCAAGTTATGCCCTAATTTGTGCTCAAAATAAATAACATCTAACTTTAGGGCTCTTAAAACCTAACAAAATGTCAAAATCACAGAACCAAACCTACACCATGTTGTAGTGCTCTAAATTAGCTTTCTAACACCTGTAAGAACTCTAAAATATGATATCCTAAGAGAAAATTATGGCCATTTTACCAAGACAATCTTTTTTACCATTTTCACTTTTTTTTTTTGTGACGAAAATTCTAACGGGATTTAATTTGACAGCCATCATGGGTTGAAACTAAAAAACTCTTTCATTTCCTCTGAACATGGCCAAAGTAGGGCATATTATATATCAAAATTTATGGAAATGTCAACCCGAATCCAATGGTGAGGTCTATTTTTACCCAAGAGGTCATTTCTACAAGTTCCCCCCTAAAACCTTCATTTAAATGAAACATTCAAAAAACCCTTTTGTCCAACAATTTCACATGCCCAAAATCTACCAATATCCCATCATAACAGCAGACCCAAAACCCTTAGATTTGCAATAAAAACTCATATATCTTGCCCTTTCATGCATTCCCATGGATTTAATCTAGAGTTATAATAAAACCATAGCTCTGATACCACTTGTAAGGAAACTTGCAATTAATAATATAACCATTTCCTCATAACCCATAATAGATCTGAAATAAATATGCAATTGAAATCTAGATGCAAGAGAATAGACAACACACCCACAAAAATGTGACACAAGATATACCTTGGGGAACCCTCATTTAGGGAGAAACACAGCCTCCAAAAGCATCCATCACCATGTATTATTCAACAAAAATACCATTGCAATATAACCGTGGAAGCCTTCAAAGCCATAGCCACAACCAAGCAATCTATGTGAATAAGCATGATTCCACACATCCCATGCCATGCTTCCAACCTTCACACATGTTCCCTTGGCTAACCTATCGAGCCTTGTCCCACTCAAGTCTTTCTTTTTTCCTTGTCACACAAAAACTACCCTTGTGGTTTCTTATATAGTAGCAAGTCCCACAAAACCACTAAGTGGTATTACAGAAACCATGTGCTAAAACCATGTGCCACCTAACCCACTGACCGTACATTTAATATTGGGCATTTAATTCTTTTCCCCAATATTAAATAATTACATGAAATATTATCACAATGTTACAATATAACTCATCAAGAATCTTTCATGGGAATCTTTACATGTTGCACGTCCATCTAGGTGCTCCTAGATACAATATTACATAATAAAATAAAATAATAAAATTTAAGCAATATTATGCAATGTATACAACACCTATTATCTCGACACTTGGTTGTAATGAACACAATATATTGTCAAAATATCTGAAAGGTCCTATAAGGATCATTGGACCTAAAATTTATAATAGGTGGGATCATGGGAAAAAAGGGGTCAAACACCCTCAAATGATGTAAGGGGACTTGTTAGGAGCCAAAATACAAAAGATTTGAATGTTATATATTATCTAGAATTGAAAATACGAAAGTTACAAATTTTAAATTTAAAACCCAATGGTTAGTTCATAGTTTGGGTGAGTAACTTGTTTTAGGCTTTTTTAGGAATTTCTAATCACCAAAACTGATTATAATTGGTTGAAGGAGTTGTATTTCATGTTATAAAACATGTACAAGGAATGGACACTATATCTAGAAGTGTGGAAGATCATTTTGTATTCTAACTATGGTGAATTTCCTTAATAAAAGCAAGTAATTTTTGAAAACACTTGATGCATGTGTTGATTTACTAATTTTGTAGAGTAGGATTTGCATTTTGATGATAAAGAAGTAACTATTTCCTTCTTCCATCCATTGATGCATGGTCTAGAAACAATTTTATTCGGTTTTCAACAATCTATACTTTATTGGTATCCAATATATGATGTTGGGTGTTGAATTTCTAAGCCTAGGTGGATAGGGCTAATAGGTGTAGTTTCACTCATTGAAGGAAGAGGCATGCTATAGTAATTTGGGCTAGTGTCAAGAGTTAATGCATTTTGAAGTCACTATTGAAGTTATTTTTGTAGTGTGCAATAAAATAGTGAAAGTACTAGTTGTAAATGTGTGATAGTGAATGAAAGTCAATAACTAAATCTAAAGTTGCATGAATCTCATAGCATCATCAGGGATATGAACAAGAGGAAATTCGGGTTTAGTAGATAAATGCAAACTCCTAACTAGTAGGCTAGAGATAAATTTTGAAAAAATTGGTATAAAAAATGATCATTTAAAGGTCTACAAGGAAAATACTAAAGTTAAAGCATACTACAAAATAAACATAGTGTAAATGGAGAATTCAAATCATGCCACAATTAAGGTAGCTACTAAGGAGTTAGTTAAAATGACACCCTCTATTTAGGAAATAAAACAAGAAAAAATATACTGGTCATGCACAACCTATTATTATTGTTATAGGTAGGGTCAAAGTGCATGAAAACCTATTAATATTGTTATGGGTAGGAATGGATGGAATGGGTTAGCATATACATGTCCTTCCAATGTTCTAGCTCAAATATATTTTGACTTTCAAATTGAGATGTTTTAGAAATGATTTGGAGATCATGTGTAGTTGTATTTTATCATCTCACTTAGATGTCTTCTGAGCCTCCTTATTTCTAAAGTTTGAAGGATGCACCAAAGAAATTCCTAAGAGATTATTATAATAAGAATCTTATGAACTTCTTTTGAAAGCTAAGTAATCTTTGACCAACTACTAATTAAAGGGTCATATTACTCATACACAACAATTTAAGCTTGTAGAAAATATAAATATTAGAATGCTTTTTATAAAAATAAGATTGTGAAGAAATCAAGTGAAACAATGAAGTCCAGGGAAATGAAACAATGGGCTTATGTACAAGTTTAACATCTTACTTGCACCAAATCGAGGCAAAGAATTACCTTAAATGCATTTATAAATCCTAAAAAAGTGTAATAAAATACATAAGTTTTTCTCAAATAATATCAAAACTACAAAAAACACATCATAGCCCTAAATACTCAAAAACTAAACAATATTTAACTATAATGCTGAAATTATTAACCATGGATTCAATGTTGAAATTCTCAATCCTAAAATCCAAGCTCCCTCGTCCCTTGCACATTAGCACTATCCAACCTAGTAAATGTTTTTGTCATTGACTAATCAAAATAATTCTACTAAACTAACAAATTTCATGAAATTATTTCATACCTTCTGTTGAAGTTGATGAAAACTCAACCCCACAACTCCCAAGAATCACTTGCATGCAAACACATATCATAGAAAGAGAAAAGAAAAAGCTACGGAGGCTAGAATTCATAGATCCATAGAAGATAACACATTCTTGATGTGAAAAATATATATTATAGTTGTAATGAATGAATGAGATTACAAAGAGAGATCGTCCTTATAAAGGAGATAAAAACCCTAATAGGTAAAACCTAGGTTGCATGATAATAGTTAATAAAAGAATTAATTATTAGATGCCTAAAGTTTAGCTTAAGTAAAATAGAGTTAATTAGAAAATATATAATTACTCTAACACCCCCTCTTAACATAAAGTTAGGGAGTAGCTGAAAACCTAGAAACTAATACTAAAAGTAGAATTGGGTCCCAACAACAAGGCCTAATGAGGTACCCAAGCATAACCAAATATTTGAAAAGAGGAGAAATAGAGAAAACCACATGGGAAAACCCTACTCCAATAAAAGATGGGAAGAATTCTCAAAGAACTAGTGAAGGACTAAAAAAGCCTCCAAACTAGAGAATATCCTAGGAGATAGGAACAAAAAATGATCATGTAAAAAACCACTAAAGCATACATGAGTTGCAAAGCTTTGTCAAAAAAAATTCTAATATGAAGAAACTCCACTAAAATTGAACTTGGTGATGTAGAGAAAACTATAATCTGCATGAGTGCTCTTATAAGACACTACTCAAATTAGGAGGCAAACAAAGGTAAACAACTAAACTCAAAGATGCAGATGACATAAAACACAAAGCTTGAAGAGCTGATCAATCAAACATGGAAGGATGCATCCAAAGTAGGAAAGAAAAAAGAGTGTCTGTAGTGCCTATCCTTAGTTTACTTTTCATGTTATATTGTTGAATTATTTTAAGCCAATTTTTATGGTTATGTGTTATGGTTTAGTGGTGCTTGGTTACCTGATTTGATTGATGTTATTTCATATTTAGTTATTTATTTGATGAAATAATTGATACTTAGTTATTTCATACATGTGTTCATGGTTATTCTTTCAATGATGATGCCTTGTATGTTTCATATAGAGATTTTAGTTGTTTCATGATGATAGCTAGATGAATGATGTATATATAATTTTTATAGTTACTTAGCCCATATTTGCATGTGTATATTGTACATGGATGTTTTACTTTATGTTTGATGTTTCTGATGTGGTTGAGGGAGGGAGTCATAGTCACCTCCTAGTTGGGATCTACATGATGTACCACTCCCCACCATTTCCTATTTGGTTTAGATATATATGCATATGTACATGTTCAACTTTTATGTCAATTGTAGGTACCTAACATTGACTTCTCTGAATTACTAGGATGAGAGTGTCCTGTCATAGTACCTCAATGGTAAAGAGGGGAGATAATTCTCAAGTCCAAATCCTAACCCTGAGCCAATTGTCCTAGAATACATGATAAGTATCTAGGTTATGTACCCTTTCAAATTCATCAAGTGACCTGAATTTGAGATTCAGACCCTTAAGTTTGAATTTGTACCTTATCTTTTAGATGGGTTTTCTTATTAAGTTTGTGGGTCTGCTATGATTTTTTAGTTATAATTAAATCAAATAAAGAAATTATTACATGATTTAATTTAATGAAATTTTATAAATAAAAATCAAATTTTAATCGTATTTAATAAATTAAGAAATTGATTAAATAGAGGAAATAAATTTAAAGATTTTATTAAAAGTCCAAATTTGGTGTAATTATATTTATTTAATTTAATAATAATTAATTTAGAAGTTTCATTTTATTAATGAACACTAAATATTATTATTAGTTAAATTAATAAATATACTTTCTAAAAATGTCTTATTATTTAATAAAATCAAAGTGAGAATGATTTAAATAAAGTTTATTCTAATAAAAAGAGAAAAATTATGCACAAAGAATTAAATAAATAAAAATCCTAAAAGAAAAGGCTTTTGCATGTTCATAAAACTAAAACCCTAGGTTGAGAATTCTTTATTAGGAGATTAAAGCTCATTTCTCCACACATGGGTTTGGAGGAGTGATTTACGAAAAGGTTTTGGGAGACCAAAATTTTTGCATTCTTCGAGCATTCGTTAGGTTTAGCATTAGATCAAGGTAGGAATTTTGTTGAGATTATTAGAATATATCTTTTGGATTTCCTATCTTCTATGTGCTTGTATTATGGATCTTATATTATTTTGGAAATTGTATTTTAGAATAAAACCCTTGTGTTTGAAAGTATTGTTCTTCATTTCTAAAAGATGTTGGTGAAGGTAAATGAATTAAAACCCGCATGATAAAACTCGATATTTGGAAAATAAACATAGTTAGGGTTGATTTGAAATTTAATATGGGTTAAATGGATAATTCTTTTTGAGAAATTCAATTTATCTTTGTTCCCAAAAAAATATCTGTGTTCCAAGCTTGTATTGGAATTTCATTTTTAAAGACTATAAATTTAAATAAGGGAGTGGCATTTTGTATTTTTTATAAATAATATTAAAAAAAATTTAAAAAAAGGAAGAGGGGTCGAAACCCTCCCCCACTAGTTGTGATGGCAGTGAAAATTGCCAAAGCAACAAACATTGTTGAAGAATGTGTATTAGGCTATTCTTGTGGAGCAGAACATTACTTTGGGACATGAAAATTTTGTGGGGGCACTTGCTAGTGGACATGCACCATTAGGGTCTAATGGCACACAAAACTAGGGCACATGAACTAATAGGAAGCCTCCTTACTCCAAAGGAAACCAATGTCAGAAGAAACAACAATAACAAAATGGATCTTACCCTCTAGCATAGAGTGGTGGCAGTGGTTCCAATTCTCAAATTTTTTGAAATGCTTAGCGCAATAGGCATAATCAATATAGTGAATTTGTGAAAAGTAACCACTCCTTTGCCAATAGAGATAGTCATCAATAGTCTTGTGCACCTCTAGTAGGGAGAGGTTCTGGTAAAGGTATAGGGTGTTGAAGTGAAGAAGACTATTGAAGTGTTGGAACTTATCATGGAACAATTATTATTTTTTCACCAATGTCAAACCTACTACTTGCAGGTAAGACAATTATTTTTTGGTCTGAATACTATCATTTGATTGATTGATGAAAAGGATTTGAAAAGAAATGATAACAAGAGTAACTAGAGAAAGGTTGAGTTATATGGTGTATAAAAGGAGCACTAAGACCAAGTTAGACTTTTATGATATGATATATTGTTATCTACTTAAGGCTAAAGTCAAAGGTTACCTAAGCTTAGACAAGAAGAAGAGTTTGCAATAAAGTATTTCTGCCAATCCTAACTAAGTAAACAATGTAACTCGAGAAAATTTAGTGCATGCTGAGAAAAAATCTAGTAAATGTTGAGTAGATAAAGTTAGTAACTATCAAGCATTAGGGAAATAATAGTAATGGCCAAGAAAGGAAGCCTTTGTTCATGTCAAGCAACCTAGTGTTGGCCAAGCATCAAGAAACTATTATTGTGGAGTGAATAATATAGATGCCAAGTGAAAGAAAAAAAGTTTAATAAAATATTTGACAAATCTAAGCTGACAGAGTTGATTACTTGAATTGTGTGAAGCATGTTGAAGATAAGTTTGATGAGCTAGTGGCACAAAATTCAAGATAAACCATTTTGAGATGAATCTAATGAGGATTGTAAAGAAATTTCTAGAGGGAACAAAATAGAAAGAAGGGAGGATTCAATGAATCTAACCTATCCCTAAAATGGATGATTGTGGTTAAGTGGGAAAAGATCAAAATTCTCTATATAAGAAGATACAAGGCATGAAGCAAAGTGCCTTAATCATGTGCCTAAGCATTGAATCTAGAGTTGAAGAGTCTACAAGTATTGCTTCTTATGGAGACCAAAGGAATGAACCTGCTATTAGCATATTAAGAAAGAATGCTTAAGGAGGTGAAGGCTTTAAGGGTGAACAAGCCATCAAAGATGAAGGAAATGAATGTCAAATAGAATGGAGGACTAAACCAGAGATTTGAAATCTGCAAGTGAGTTTTTTTTGTTATCAGAACAAGTCACAATGCTACTTTCTAACAATTATAATAGTCTAGATAAAATCCTTTGGATTAATGTTGACCTAATAGTCATTTGTAAATCCTTTAACTGGGTGACATCCTAATGGAATTTTCTAAAGTCCTCTAACAAGGCTCACTACTAATAGGGTGATTGAAATCCTTTAATCAAGGTCACATTTAATAGTGTGCATCATAACCTTTAACATGGTTGGCTCCTCACAGGGCTTACTTCAAAAGAGTGAAAAATTGGTAACATGTTATTGGTGGTTTTTCCCAAATTGGGTTTCCACATTAAATCCTTATGCAAATGTGTGATTGAATTTTTTGTGTTTTATGTTTACATTTTTGCAAAGTTGTTTCGACCTAGGACACTAACCTAAAAAGTTATGGAGATATTGGATGACCTAATCAATGCATGCACAAATATGTTTGATGAGTATTGAAAAGTTTTAATTGTACATTTGGGCCTTGGATAATTGATTCACCCCACTCTCAATTATTCTGAATGTTTAAACATAGGGTGTTTCTCATGTGGACAGTTTGGGCATATTGCAGCCAACCTCCCACAACTTACATCAAAATGAGTTTTTGCAGTGGTAGATCACCGCTAGGCAGATCACCCAGGTACTATAATTGAGACTACATGAGCAATTACAGGTACACCCCTTTCCATCTTATTTGATTCAGGTGCTCAGTTTCCTTCATATCACCTTTATAGTTGTAACGTGTGAGCTTGACGCAAATAAGCAAGGCATAGGTTGGTAGGTGGAACTAGCTTTAGGAGATAAAATACCCACATACTCTCTAGTGTACCAATGTGAGTTGAACCTAAGAGAATTCATTACTTCTATAGACCTTCAAGTTATTGCCCTTGGTTTGTATAACATAGTCTTGGGCATTGATTAGCTAGGATCACATAGAGGTAGCATTGACTATAGGAGGA
Organism: Cupressus sempervirens; assembly: GCA_028749045.1. Classification (NCBI taxonomy): domain Eukaryota; kingdom Viridiplantae; phylum Streptophyta; class Pinopsida; order Cupressales; family Cupressaceae; genus Cupressus; species Cupressus sempervirens. The sequence continues at coordinate 406,741,427 of CM053791.1, read as the reverse complement.
AGACTATTTAGTGTAAGGATGACAAAGGTTAGGACTCCAATATTGTAGGTATTTAGAGACCCATATCCCTCCAGATGATCTCTGTTATGTATCTAAAGTAGAGCATCCATAAGGGTTTTGAGGTGTATGTTGATATTTTTCCTAGTGAGATTCCACATATGCCACTTAAGAGGGAAATAGATTTTTGTATTGATGTCATCCCAAGAGGAGAGCCCATATCTAGAGCTCCTTATCAGATGACCACTCAGGAGTTGAGTGAATTGTGCTTGTAGCTAGAGGACCTTTTGTCTAAAGTTTTTATTAGATTGAGTATTTATCCATGAGGAGCACTAATTTTCCTCTTGAAGAAGAAGGATGGATCGTTACACTTGTGTATTGAATGCAGATAATTAAGCAAGGAAATGATTAAGAATAGGTACCCTTTACCAAGGATCGATGAATTTTTTTACTAGAGCAAGGGAGCCAAAGTGTTGTTTAAGATAGATCTAAAGTTATGGTACCATTAGCTACACATTCATGATGTTGATATAGAGGAGATAACCTTCCACACTCATTATGGACACTATGAGTTTACAATGGTTTCTTTTGGTTTAGATTGTGCACTCACCTTTATTATTGGTAGTACTAAGGTTATATGTTTCACTATGGCATCCTCTGTTTCCTTTCTTACATCCCTCATAAATGCCTCCCATCAGAAGAATTTCTCTTCTTTTGATCCTCAATAAGGGCTTAATACCCTTCAAAATTTTGTCCATGTCCTCCTTAGAGTTAACTTCACTTAACTTGTTGATCACTGTTTCTCTCAACTTGGTGTCTTCCTCTATCATTCTTTTTTTTCTTTTCAATAACCTATTATATAGGTCCTCTAGAATCTTATTCTAAATACTATCAAATCTTTTGTTCCTTAAAATAATATTCCTCACTATGGCATTCTCTAGTTGCCTTCTATCCATATTATTATAAAGCTATAATACTTAATTAATTATACAAAAATGTCATCATTTATAATTTGCATGTTAAGGTTTTCTACCTTTGGTTTCCATGCCTTATTTCCTAATGGTTTTGTTACTTCTTTAATTTCTTGCTCTACTAGTCTATCCTTAATTTCATCATCTGATTCCTCAAAATCACCAACTTGTAAAGTTTTCCTTCTTTTTCTGGGTCCACTGGTAGTTTGTTTGACACTTTTCTTTGAAGATGGTGTAGGACCTTGCTTTACCTTCACCATTCTCTCTAATTTCCTTTGTGCAAAAAGTGTTTCAACCTCTGGTTGATCACTTTGTCTTCTCATTGGTTACACTTATGCAATTACTGCATATGGTACCCACACACTTGGTTTAGAAATAGTTACACCTTCAAAAGGTGCTGCAATAGCAATAAGTGTTGCTACCATCACTTCAGTTTTTTTATTTGCATTCATTTCCAATGCCATGCCTTTGACTTCATTAAACTCCTCCCTTGTCATGCCTAATTCCTTAAGGATGGAATCTACCTTCTTTTCCACACTTTTCTTTATTTCCTTATTGTGAAGTTCAGAATGAACTTCTTAGTGTCCTTCTTTGACTAGAGTATGATCTGCGCATACCTTTCAATGAGTTTTGCACTCATCTCATATCTCATGGGCTCATTGAACTTTACCCTTGGTTCTACACCTTCCATATAGGTGTTATCAGTTTCCACCATGAAGCATAAATCATCCTTATAATTTTCCATCATGGAAGGAGGTATTTTGTACCTCTATTTTATTTCAGTCTGACAACTCTTCATCATTTTGTCTATGTCACTATCTTTGACATTTTCTAGCTTTTCTTTGTAGCACTGAGTCACCAACTTCATTGCACACTCATTAATTTCCCAATTTTTCACCCCTCAGAACTTCTTTGTTGCATAGAAAAATAAATTTGTTAATATAGACTCAAATCTGAAGACTATATTCTTGGTCTTCTTCAGTTTTGCAATGTTGTCCAATAACTATACTCTGAATATCTCACACAAATTCACTTTCCTTATCTCAACTATACTCTGATTATCTTGAATTTGTGTCAAAAAACCTCAATTTTTGAACTAAAAATTCTTAGAAATCATAGTCACTACCTTGGGAAACATGCCCAATTTGGGTGCAATATTTTTTGCGTCAAATTTTAACTATGTCCAAAGTGGACAAATTTTAAATGAAAATAGGGGTTTTGGGTGCTCTGAGCTCAAAGATGATGTCTGTTTGGGCTCAAAGTGACCCAAAAATCAGTGACCCCCTATATTCAACACAAAATAACTTTGAAAAATGAAACTCTCTGAAAGAAAAAATAGAGATCTAAAAGCTAAGCTAGACTTCTCATAAACAAAATAGGGGCATGAAGATCTGGAGCTTTGATACCATATTTAAATTGATGAAAGATCAACCTGACAACTTCCAAGAATCACCTGCATGCAAACACTAGTCATATAAAGAGAGAAACAAAATCTATGGAGGTTGGAATTCACATATCCACAGATGAGACATTCTTGATGAGAAAAAGGAGAAATTTCTATTATCAAAAGTGAATGATTAAATTACAAAGAGATCAATCCTTATAAAAGGAGATCAAAACCCTAATAGGAATCTAACCTAGGTTGAATGATAATAATTAATAAAAGAAATAATTATTATATGCCAAAAGTTTAGCTTAAGTAAATTAGAGATAATAAATGACTAAATCAATATGATTTAATTAATAAGAAAATACTTTATTACTCTAATAGCCCCCCCAAGATAAACTTAAGGAACTTAGCTAAAAACTTAGAAACTATTATTGAAAGAAGAATTGGGTCCTAACAACAAGGCCTGATGAGATACCCAAGCACAACCAAATATTTGAAAAGAGGAGAAATAGAGAAAATCACATGGAAAAAACCCTACTCCAAGCAGAGATGGAAAGAATGTTCTAGAAGATAGAAAAACAAGGATGACCATGAATAACACCACTAAAGCATGAAGCTGTAAACACTACCAAACTGCTAATCTGAAGAACCTTCACTATATAGAACATGACTAGGTAGAGAAGACTAAGTTTGAAGAGCTAATCAATTGAAGATGGAAGGTATCTTCATGACTTCCAAAAACAAGAATGTAAGAATGTTTATATGGTAAATGGTCCATCTCATCAAAATGCCTAGGTATCTAGCCACTACAATCGCTTAGTACATAGGATCAAATATTGAATACATAGCTCAATCTATGGAACCAAGAAAACAATAGAACCAACATAAACCCCATATAATGTTGAAAGGTAAGACATGAACACTAAAATTGAATGCAACATCTCCTACAAAAAGAAGAACCAGGAATGTCGAGAGTGCAAAATAAGTACAAACACCTACAATGGCACGTGTCATCGACACATCACGAGGCTAATGTCATGGAATGAACACTCACTTGACAAAGGAAGATGTCAAATATGGCCAACATGAAACTCCCCAAGGAACTTTATAATGTAGTGTGACTAAAATAAAACACAAAGATGTGTAGGATCTCGAAATGCAATAGAGTGACACTTTATCTCAATGCATTTGCAAGAAAACTACAAAATGATGTCAACAAAGATCAAAAGAGACATAAGGCTGATATAAGAGATAGTACAACTGATGAAAAATCATCTGAAGAAACTTAATCGATATCCAAACCTGAAATAACCAATATATATATAGCAGAATGCCAAAAAATTGAATGGGATGTGCCTAGAGCAGAATCTGGAAAATAGAATGTTTCAAAATATGTCTCTCGAAGTGAAAAATAGAACCTATATATTTGACTTCATAAACTGCCAACCAAAAAGCATCAAAAGTATAAATACATAGCATCATTACAACAGGTTCAGAATAAGCTTTCCAATGATATCTCATTTGTGAAAAATAGAGTCTGGATGAGCAAGTTATGGCCAAAAAATCACTTGTAGGTAAAAACAAGCACTCAAAGGGCAAAAAAATAGTCTTAGGATCCGTACCAAGATGCCTAAGGAAGTGTGACCACTAGTATCAAATTTTACCTAAAGATTTGGTGTCAAATTATTTTAATTCCAGTACTAAAGCGTCTTGATTTGCATGCCAAAAAAATTTGATTTCTGCATAAAAAATCTTGATTTCCATGCCAAAAAACCTCAACTTTCTAAGCAAAAATTCTCAAAAATCATAAAGTCACTACCTTAGGAAATGTGCCCAATCTGGATGCATTATTTTTTGCCTCAAATTTCAACTATGTCCAAATTGGAAAAAATTTAAATGAACATAGGGGTTTTTGGGTGCTTTGAGCCCAACAGTGATGTCTATTTGGGCTCAAAGTGACCCGAAAATCAGTGACCCCTATATATTCAATACAAAATAACTCTAAAAAATGAAACCCTCTAAAAGGAAAAGCATAGATATGAAAGTTAAGCCAGACCTCTCATAAATAGAATAGGGGCATGAAGATTTGGAGTTGTGATGTCATGTTGAAGTTGATAAAAGATCAACCCATAGCTCCCAAGAATCACCTACATGCAAACACCTATCAAAGAAAGAGAGAAGTGAAAGCTATGGAGGTTGAAATTCCCAAATCCACATATGAGACATTCTTGATGAGAAAAAAGAGAAATTGCTATTATCAAAAGTGAATGAATAAATTACAAAGAGATCAATCCCTATAAAATGAGATCAAAACCCTAATAGGAATCTAACCTAGGCTGCATGATAATAATTAATTATTATATGCACAAAATTTAGCTTAAGTAAACCAGAGATAATAAGTGACTTAATAATTAAATCAATATGATTTAATTAATAAGAAAATACTTTATTACTCTAAGAACTATTTGGAATTTGGTTTACGGTTATTCTCTGAATATTTTTCATCTAGGAGATGAATTTATCTATTAAGGGAACGTTGAGTTTAGTTCCTAACATTTGGACCAAAAGTCAGTTCCAGTATATAGGGGCCCAAGGCAATTCAAGTGGCATTGTCTACCTTTTGAAACCAAGAAAAGTGGTTCCTATATGGTGGAATTCTAGTAGATCCTATTATGGTCTCAAGTTTGGAGTCGGGTGAAGCTATTCTACTTACTAATGTGTATTTTGCTACTAATATTCCTAGTAAATCTATGATGTGAAATTATATAAGGTTGTTTAGATCCCTTATTCCTTATCTTCCTTGGATTTTAGTTGGGGACTTTGATAATATTTTGAGTATGGGTTAAATAGGGAAGGTAGCACCAATCTTAATTAGTTCTCTAGATTCTTAAGGAAGAATTTAGATTTTTTGAAGTTGGACATAAAACCGTCTAATGGAGTTTTCACTTGGAATAAAAGGTAATGGGTTTTTTATGTTATTCTTGAGACATTAGATAGGTTATTGGTGTCTTATTTTTGGATTAACTTGGTAGGCATAACAAAAGCTCAGAGGTTCTTAATTGGAAAGGCTCATATCATTGGTCAAGAAATTTATTTGCTTCTCTCTTTTCCCCTCTCAAAAATCCATCCTTAAAATTTTAATTCATGTAGCTTGGAGCCTCTTCTTTGCATGAGCTAGTTTCAAATTGATTAAATGTGAGATGACCTATGTTTGCGCATGTGGTGCATTATTTTTCCAAGAGACTCCAATTTTTGTCAAGTATACGTTAAGAAGTGGAATAGACAATATTTGGAGAATGTTTTCCTAGCCAAAGAGGTGACTTGGAAACATTTGAACAATGTCATTTTTTGGATCAAAGAACATCATGGTTTAAATGATAACTTATTTGTTTTAGGAGCAACTACTCTCAAAAAGTTAGAACAATTAGAGGTGAAGGAGGAGATCGTGTTGTAGTAACCCATGTTTTTAGAGGACAATACAAATATAATGAACATGCAATAAGCTTTTTACAGGATATACAAGTCATTGTAAACGTCTTACTATCATGAATCAAAGATTTGGACATATTAATTTAGTGAGAATGTCATGAATTAGAGATCTGAACATTTTAATTTAGTAGGAAGAGTGTGAAGGGTACAAATTGGCTGTGACTAGACACTTATTTCTTATTAATAATTAAATTAGAATTTTAATATAACTGTTTTATGATTTTTAAATAATTAGTAAATTATAATACAGAAAAAAGGTCTTATGACTATTACGCGAGTTAGGGATAAAATTAAATATGGTTCTTGTTTTGAGTATGAAAAACTTGGCCAAACTTCTTGTAGCAAAAAAAGAAGAGCTATTAATGATATCATTTGTGAAGAATCAATAGACATTCTACTATTTATGGGCTAAGCCAAAAACAATAGAGAAATACAAGAAGATCAGTTCATATCCTCTTAGTTTGAAAATGAACTTCTTGTGTTTTCTCCATTTTCAAAAGCCCCCGCTGCTCTTATTCCAAATCATGACCAATATTGCTAGCATATTACCTCACGATGATATAAAAAATAGTATTTACGTTTATCCCACTACCAAAATCTTGCCATTCAGACCTTTTAACTATTTAAAATTAATAATTCTATTAAAATTTTATATTGTTCCAATTCATATTATTTGAATCTAGCTATCATATGCAAATTGCTTCTAAATGTAAACATATTTTGTTTGGTTGCAATCTATAAATTTATTGCTTTGTTTATTATAGAGATATGCCGTTACAATTGATGACTATATTTATCTTTTTTTTTTATATGAATAGTCCCTTCCTTAGATTAAAAAAATGCAATAAATTTACATATTCACAAAAAAAGGGGTCAAGGGAAACATGATCACCCTGCAAGTTCATGCGGCCACAGGCCGAAAATCAACTATTCATCAAAAAAAACTTTTAGAAAACATAAAATTCTCAAGCTACCAATGTAGCACCAGTTGAGGGAGGAGGATCCTTATCATTAGAGCCCCACCCAAGGTGGGGTGTGTAGATAGCTTAGGGGGAGCCCATCCGTCATTAGTACTAGCAACATTATCTTCATCTTTCTCTCACTTAGGCCTTGGAGGAGAAATGGCTAAGTCTAGCTAGGAAAACACCCACTTGGGGTCTGAGTGCCCAGAGGGCCAACTAGTAGGAGGAGAAACATGAGGAAGCCATTGGTGACCACCCCAAACCAGACCTCCAGGGAGGTGATGCAGAGTGGTGCTAATCACCAGATGCTCTAGAAGAGCGGCACTGACCAAAAACACCACCACTGGGAGAGTGGTGCGGCTGAGAGCGAGGTGTGTGCAAGCAGTGAGCATAATTTCTATGTCCTCGATGATGACCATGAGGAGGAGTATGGTCATTGGAGTCCAAATCCAATAGAATAAGAGCTACTATACAGGGGGCATTTCCCCAATGAGTTAAAAGCTCTTGTAAGTGAGCCACCTCCAAGGCCACTTTATCTATCCGTACTTGAATATGCAACATGATATTGTTATAAATACATGCTTTAGTGTACATAGCCACATTAATGTCAAGTGTGTTGTTAGCACAAATAACTACATTGTGATCTTCCCAAATGGTAAATAAGATCTCCAATATGAAAGTATGCCATATTTGGGCGTACTTGAAGGGTATCTAAGTATTATCACACAAAACAACCATATGCCAAGAAAAAGGTTTTGGGTAGAAGGGGTGAAAGAGATCATGGATCCATTGCTAGTAAAATTGAGCCCATCTATAGAACCAAAAAATGTGCAAAAAAGTCTCTAGTTGACCATAGAAAGGGCAACAAGGTTCAGGAACTCCTAGGTGCTATAGCTGAGGGCCCAAAGGCAAGCCCTAGAAAAGAATACAGTAGGAAAAATGCACAATTTTGGGTTTAGTAATGGCGTGCCACAGTGGAAAACCTATGACTCCAAGTATGGTGAGAAGATTGTAAATGCCATCGTTGGTTGAGAACATCAACCATGGGTAGATGAGGAACCAACCATTAGTAACCTAGTTGAGGCTTATAGCTAGTTACTAGGGTGTCTGGATACCACTTCTAGTCTTTCCACCAAGGGTGAGAGGATTGAATGCCCACTTTATGTAACAAATGTGGAGGCACCATAGAAACTAGAAGATCAAAAGTCTACTGATCAAGACGAGTAAGCCAGAATTGTACTTTCATGTCCTCCTATGACTGTAAGCTCATAGTGACTCTGGAGGAAAGATCTTTAGGGGTCCTTATGCCACATTTAGAAAAATGCAGAGCACTAGCCTCATGCACCTTAACTAGGGGAACACCTTGGATAGCAAATAATAGTGACCACCAGAGATTGTGTTGGTTCATGGAGAGCCCATCTCTAAACCCATTACCAACCTAGAAAATCCAAGGCTTAATTGCTTCCCAGGCTTTCCAAATACTCTTCGCAACAAAAGTACCCTAAAGCTGGATAGGTCTAGTGGTGAAGGGAAGGGTCTAAAACCCAATCCCTTTCCAGGCTAGCTGATGAACCAAAAAGCCTAAAGAAAAGCAATGTCTCAACAAAATATTCTAGGCTTCATTGTTAGAAATAGCTTGAATCAGCCATTTGGCACATAAAGTAGTACCTTGCTTCTAGGTGGACATCAAGCCTAGGCCACCAGACTCTTTGGGAAGACAACAAAAATCCCAGGTGACTCTATGAAAGCCCTGGTAAGAAGCATCTGAAACCTAGAGGAAGTCACATAATAGGTGCTTGAGTTTGAGGTAAGAGGCCTTTGAAGGAGCCCAATAGGAGGAATAGTATACATGGGTGGTAACCAACACTTTGGAGCAAATCTGGAATTTTCTCGCAAGGGAGAGAGTTTTGGTGATCCAATACTCTAGCTTCTTCTCTATTCTGGTAAGAACCACATTCTAAAGCTCTATAGTAGAGGCTTGGAAGACAAAATGGATGCCCAAAAAATGAAAGACTTCCCCATGCTAAACCCATTTCCATTGATATTGCTCAAGCCAAGCAAGATGGGGAAGGGAAGACTACCTGTAACAAAGGGTTTTGTGCCACTGAATAGTAGGCCCTCAAGCAAGATAGAATGTGTCAAGAGATTGCAAAGTGGAGGCAACATTCTCTTTATCCTCTATGAGAGTGAGGAAGGAGTAGTTTGTGAAATGACCATTCACAAGCTGATCAAAGGAATCCAGGAGGGAAATGCCCTAGACCCTCCTTTGTGAGATGGAACTTGTGAGCAAATACCAAAAACCTTCTATTGCCAATACATATAAAGAGGGCGCTAGCGAGAATCTTTGTCAAATTGAATGATAAAGCCCAAAAGCTTGAGACTGATGACCATTAATGGAGATGCAAGTAGAGGCATCCCTAAAAAGCATCTAGATTGAATACAAAAAAGTAGGGCCAAACCCAAGAGCTTGGAGGATTGCAAGGATGAAAGATCATTCAATTTGGTCATAAACTTTGGAAAAATTGATTTTGAGAAAGATGGCTTGTTGATTGGAATGTCGAGCCCATTCCATCCCTTCCCACACAACAATTATATTGTCTAGGATATAACAGGATTTGATAAAACTTGTTTGTTCAGGGTGAATGATCTGAGGAAGAAGATGACATATTTTAAGAGAGAGAGCCTAAGGTAAACCTTATGCAGGTCTGGTCCAATCTCATCCCAAAATGTTTTGTAAAATTCACAAGGGAAGCCATCACAACTAGGAGCCTTATCATTCACCATGGAGAAGACAACTTCCTTGAGGTTTGCTAAAGTGAGCTTCTACTCACAGAACACATATTTTTATGGAGCAAGTGTTCTAGAAGTGATAGCCAAACAAGCGTACAAGGCTTGGCTCTAGGCTACTGAGGGACCCTACACTGTGAAAAATTTTTCATAGTGACGAACGAAAGCTTGGAGAATGTCAGGAAGCTCACAAAAGGTGTGCTAAGCCTCCCAAATGCATTTGATCCCCACCGTAGAGTGGCAAGCCCTCAACACATTGAAAAATTCCTTGGAATCTTGATCACTAACCTCTAGCAAGTGAAGGCATGCTTTGAGTTGAGCTCCTCGGGTAGTATAATTGTCTGCAACCTACTTCTAGTGGTGAAGGTTGGCAAGCCAAACTTGGAGATCCATATCAAATGGATTCATAACAAGAGCTTAAGTGGTTGTACAAAGATCTTTGGTAGTGGCCTCATAGGATCGCTTGTGGTAAGTGGCCAGTTGCCTCCCATAAATGTGAAGAAACCTTGCAGTACGGGTGATGGCATCATTCCACAACTGAATCCACCTAGAGGAAGAGTGGGGTTCAAGGTTCCAAGTTTGTAAAATATGAGTGGCAGTGGGTGGATAGGATAGCACTGAAGTATTAAGGTAAAATTGAGTTTTACAATGATGAGGAGGGGAAAAATGGTAGGTAATGGTGAAGTGGATGGGAGAATGGTCCAAAAGAGTCACATCAGGGAGTGGAGTGATAGGTAGTAGATGCGTGTGAGAAAAAGAGAAAAAGGACTGAGAAAAAATCAAAGCAAGGTCCAACCTTTTAAGGACCTTGTCATCTCCCTCTCAAAAGTTGGGATAAAAAAGACCCAACTTATTTTGCATGTAAAACTAGGCTTCTTGCTCTCTAGCTAACCATCGAAAAGGTAGAAGGCCCACTTTATCAAGAGCCAGCTCAACCATATTAAAATCTCCACATAATATCTAGGTAGAAGGTAGCAAAGAATTAGCTAGCCACCTCCACAAGTGTGAGCACTCAGCCGCATCATTAGGGGCATATATATTGACAATGCCAAAGGAATGATTTTGAAATGACAACAAAATCCAAACAACTCTCTGCATGGGGTCAAAACCATGAGAAATAACAAAAGGGAAAAGCTAAGGGGAGAGGAGAGTGACTACACCACCTCAACCAACTTCATGCTAAGAAGCAAAGCTAACATCATCTGGCCATATCACACAAAAAGCTGAGTTGAGAAGAAACCCAGAGACTTTGAATTCTTACAAGCATAAAACATTAATATTGCCAAGTCTACACTTGGTATCATGAACAAAATATTTTCTAGGGAGGTTTGTTAACCCCCACACATTCTAGGAGAGAAAATTCATTATAAACCAGCTTGCATATTCTCCTCATCCTTAAGGGAGGAAAAGTTGTTATGCAAGAAAGCAGAGGATTCAAACAAGGGGCCACCCAAAGTGATGGCTCTTCATTTATCCCCAATGATAGCAACTACATTCCAACCTTCAGGGTTGTGACAATGATGAAGAGACAAAGAGGAAATCATAGAAGCTGCTTGAGGTGCATGAACCCAAGCAGTTTGGACCTCTGGCTGTTTTGTCCCCTGTGATGTAGGGTTTCCAATAGGCAACGACACACCCATGGGAACCTCTTCTGTCGTGGGCACAAGAGGATCTGTATTGGAGCTAGGATAGTTGAGTTCTTCAGAAATAGGGCTTGGCTTAGCGACACCCTTGGCTTTCTTGAAAACCATTATCCACTCATCTTTTTTAATGGCCAGAGCCAGCTTGGGTTCTTGCACCGAAGAGCGATTGTGCTCAAGAAGAAGACAATCCTTTATCTTATAGCTAGTAGATTGACAACAAAAGAAAGTATTGTAGAGATTCAGGTAAAACACCTTTTGGGTAAAGGTGGTAGCACTAATCTAAATTTTCATGGATTCTTTAATGTTTCTAGAGAGGTCAACCTTGACACAGACCCTCTACTAAGGGTGAGCATTGAGAAATTTTTTCGGTTCCACACAAATCACTTTGCCCATAGTTTGGGAAATTTTTGGGAGAAAAGACCAACAAGGGATGGGAAGCCTAGGGAACTCTACCCAAATTGGAACGCTAATTTTGCGAGCATTCAAAATGAAAAAGCCTAGAGATCATCTCTGAAAGACAAGCAGAGATGAGTGAACTATCCATGACCCATGGTTGAAAATGCTCTCATCTTGGGAGGGGTTGCCAAAACAAAACAAAAAAAAGACCTTAGTGAGGTTTTGAATCCCTTCAAGGTGAATCCCCTAGGGGGACCAAGCTTTGGATTCCCATTCACGCAACGTGCCTTCAGATGGAGTGCGACCCACAAAATACCCAAGAAGGGTCCGGGTTTCTAGCCATTGACAAGAAGATATAAAAGTAGAAATATTCAAAACTAGATTAGGAGAGGAATTACCTTATGAAATACCTTGGGCACAAATTTGCGTGGGCATTTGCTCCGCGGGGCCATTTTTGCATGCAACAACAACTCCAGCACCAACAACAACTATTGGGTCGGAGAGGGCCAAGGCCATTATATCCTAAAGTAAATTCCCACACTAGATGTGAAATAATAGATAGTAACATAGAAAGGGCTCAGATGCAAACTGTACGAATCCTATTTATCTATTTTGATCTGAAACACATTCAATATTTGGTAAGTAGTATAGAAATTCTTTGTCCAGCTCCAGAGCAATGACAAATATAGATCTCAATATTATGTTAATTTGTTACAGAGTGTAATCTTTTACCTATGTATTTTTATGTTTAATATTTGATGTCTATATATAAATAGAACAAGTGCCACGTAGTGGCGTGTACTTGCTTATAGTTTTAATAGTACTAAAAAATACTATAGTTATATAGTAACTAAAAATATATCTAATTTTATCGACAAAAAATATATATATATATAAATTCTAACATAGTAAATATATATAAAAATTCTAACATAATAAATATATTACATTTATAAAAATAAATTATGTGTTTGATTTCCTACATAAATAATATTCATATAATTATGAAAGGAATGTTAGTAATATGTTTTTCGATTGTTTCAAATTTTATATAGATGATTTTTTAATATATTTTTTTGTTAAAAAAGTATCTAAAGTTTTTTTTTGTATTATTACTCTAAAAAAATGACTCTCTTAGTAAAACATTCATTTCATTCTTATGTAATTATTTTATTAAGGTTTTTTCCCTCAAATTATATCATATACTATAATTACGGCAAAAATATTGCAACATGATGAAGCCTCTGAAAAAAGGGCAAGAGCAAAGAGAATGCAATTGCGCATCGCCTACGACAAGTACAACAAGTGTCACTGAGTGGCTTAGTACTTGCCTTTAAGTTCTAGTATAAAACTTTAATTTAAATTTTTATTATAATATATTAAATACTTATAGTAATAAAAATATTATATAGTTATGGTTTTGATAATTAAAGTAATAAGTATATTTCTATTATTATTATTATCTAAAAAATTATCAATTGTTAATTATAAAGTATAATTAATTTAAATCTTAATTTAAATTTTATTTATAAATATGCTTATATATATATATATATATATATATTCTATTCATATGTTAGTATTATATTATAAAGAAATTAAAAGATCAAAATAATAATATTTTTATAATATAAAATAATATTTCTTAAAATGTCATATAATATTAAAGTATATATTATTTTTTAAATATTTTAATTGAATGACAATTAAAAAAAATATAATACTAGAAGTATAAAAATCTAAACTAAATTAGTACATTTAAAATTATTTACATTAATAAATCATGAATAAAAAAATCTCTTTCAAAAATCTCTTTTAAAAAGTATCATGATTTTAAATATATGAAATCACACCCATATAAGAGTGAAATCAATTCATCCAATCAAATTATAGGGAAATATTTTGTAAAAATTATAAAGCTAAAAATCTTGCATCTATATTGTACACAATTTATTAATTTTATAATAAAACTTACAAATGATTATTTAATGGTGGAAAGAAAAAACTTTAATCACTACTTAACACATGAAATCCAAAAAGTGTCACAATAGTACTTAGCCTACTGGCTTAGCCTACTGGCAAGTACTACTAACTGTATATACATAAAATTTTGAAATATTATTATATTTTTAATGATAACTATCTAATAAAATCAAATAGATTTCATTAATTAACTTTTCATATTAATAATAATGAATAGTAATGTAGTGTGCATTAAAATATGAGTATGTAACATAAGATGTATCTATAGTAAAAAGTAATATATTTTGCAATGTAGTATGATGTAAGACTAATTGCAGGAAGATATAAGATATAAGATGTATTATATTATTTTGAGTGTAATATATTTGATCTACCACTTGAAATTTATTACATGAAATTAATTAACTCTTTGCATATTGGTAGTGAAAAGTAATACAATGTGCAATAAAACAAGAATAATATACCATTAAATGTATCATACTATACACACTTTTTAGTATTGAAAGTATAGTAACCAACATATTCTACTTAGCATATGGTGTAGTTGTATAGCCCTTCCACAACACAAAGAAAAATTAGATTTGATAAATGACACTTCAAGTTATTTCTATGTTGATAGTATCTTTCTTTCGTACATGACTAATTATAAGAATTACAATATATAATATAACCTTATCTGTAAAATCTAAACCCACTCTAAAAAAACATTCTTCAAGTGTGGTAAAGTAATTACCTCTTTTGTATACATTCTATCTTCTATACATTAAACATTTCACAATCTATACATTCTATATTCTATTCGAAATTGGTTCATATTGCTGGTGGATAGCTATGCAGTGCTTTTTCCTTCAAGTGATTTATCACAAAACTTTGAACCGTTTGATTGATCCATCTTTAATTTGTGAGTCTAACATTATTTTTTGTAATGTTCCCACTTTCGATAATAATAAAGTTTAAATATGACATTAAATAAACTAGCTTATATATACTTATATATATAACATTCTGAGTAATCCTTCTCGAGGCACCTATTTTTCATCAAATCCTAAGGTTTTTTTGTGTGGGTTAGGATTTGATGAAATAGGCACCTCAAGAAGGATTACTCTCGATATATATATATATATATATATATATATATATATATATATATATAGATATGAGAGATAGATAGATTAGGTAATGTATTTATATGGAAGGGAGGGAGGGAGGTAGATTATTGGGCATATCTAGATATAGTGGAGAGTGATTGGGGAAATCTCTAGAGAGAGTGGGAAGGGATGTGTGTGTGTGAGAGAGAAAGCAATTATTAGTTCTATTTTTCTAAGTTTAGTATCAAAGTATTCTTTAGATATTTTAAACATATTATATATGTAGTACTTTACTTGTATAATTTGAACATGACTAGTTTTCTTCAATTTAGTATAATGTTAGTAGTTTATTCAACTTTGAATTATGTATACCTTTGATTTATATGTTGTATGGTAAGAGTTAAGGACATGGTTATGGATAGGGAAACCAATAGACTTAGTGAAAGGGTTCCACATTAGAAGTAGGGTTATAGTTAGATTTATCATTAGGAATGTGGCTATGGGAAAATATAGACTTAGAGTGAGGGTTGGGGTTAGGAGTCATGTGAGATTAATTTTAAAGCAGTAATTGGTATTGTTTTGATTAAGTAAAAAAAAGTTTTAAAGGACCCAAAACCTTTTATAGAGTAGCATAGAAATAAAAACTAAGAAGCCCAGAAGAACTATGCATCAACACCAAGAGCAGTACAAGCTAAAACAAGTAGCTAAAAAAAAACAAGCTAGAAAAGACAACAAAAAGAAAGCAAAAAAACAACACAAAACTAGCTACAGGGTCTTCAGTAGATCTGTTGCCTGATCTGCAAGGATATTCATGTTTTCTATAGAGGCCTTTAGATCATCCATTTCTTTGGCTTCAACACCCTCTATCTTCTTCAAGTTGGCCTTAGTGTGCTTGCTAGATCCTTGATTATCTTTCACTTCCTTGGAACCTTGACCTTTCCCTTGTTCAAATTTATTCAGGAGAGTGTTAATGTTGTTAGCCACTATCTTTAGAATAGAGCAATTCTGATTAGCCAGTTTCTTTACCATTTTCTCCATATCAACCACTCTATTATTCAAACCATCTATCTTTTTTTGGAAATCTTTTATCAACTTATCTAAAGCTTTATTTTTGGCTTCAAGGGATGGAACACATTTCATTGAATTCTTAACCTCTTCAGCATTACCAATCACCTTAAAGAGTTTATCAATATGTTGTCCTAGAGTTCTCTCCCCTCTATTAGTTTTGTTGAGCTGGTCAAATTCTTTAACAATGTCTTGCATTTGCATCTACAAACTACTAATCTCCTTCTTCATCAGCCCCAAATGCCAAAAATCCCTTTCAAAAACCCTTGGTCATTATTTCCCTTATTTTAAGTAGGGTCATCCTCATCCTCACAAACATTATCTCTTTCATAATCAATCTCCACATGCCCTTTAGCATACATCTTCCCTTGGCGAAGTGCATTTTTTCCTTTTTATTTCATTGTCTTAATCAGAGGTTCATCATCAAAAGGTATGCTAGGGGCCCTATCCACTTTCTTCCCTTTATTTTTAGAGACCTTACTAGTAATACCCATTTTCCCTTTCCCCTCTTCCAACTGCTCTTCATAATTTGTGTCTACATTTGAATCAACCTCCTTGATCTTCCTTTATTTTTACAACTATATTTAAATTTATTTATGGTTAGGGTTATAATTATGATTTTGTGTTAGGATTAGGGTTAGTATTAGATTATAGTTAATCTAGGTTCATATTAAGGTATACATGCATATGGTTAAGGTTATAGGGAATGTTAGGATAAAGTTTGCAATTGGAGTTTAAGGTTGAGGTTATGATTAGGGTTAGAGATAGAGTTAAGACTTCAATTATGCTTAGACCTCTCTCTCTCTCTCTCATAAACATAATAGGATCCCTTATCTCTCTCTACATATACCTTCTAATAAACCTACCCCCTCTCTCTATATATATGCCCCCCAATCACCCCCTCTCTCTACCCCCAATCTATAAGATCTCTCTATTGAGAGCATCTTTAGCTATTGAAAATGAAATATGAGTTCCCATCTCTCTCTCTCTCTCTCTCTCTCTCTCTCTCTCTCTCTCTCTCTCTCTCTCTCTCTCTTTCTCTGTGTGTGTGTGTGTGTGTGTCTCAAAAACATAATAGGATTCCTTGCCTCTCTCTACATATACCTTCTAAACAACCTGCCCCTTTTCTCTCTATATATGCCCTCCAATCACCCCCTCTCACTCTCCCCTACCTTATGTCACCATTATATCCCTCTCTCTACCTCCAATCTATAAGATCTCTCTATTGAGAACATCTTTAGCTATTGAAAATGTAATATGAGTTCCCCCCCCCCCTCTCTCTCTCTCTCTCTCTCTCTCCAAGTGTCACTCTATCTTCCATCCATTAATAACATAATATGCATCTTTTTACAATTAGACTATGACTATTATTATGGTTAGATTTGATGTTAACATCATGGCTAAAGTTATAGTTATTATTTGAGTTTAGGTGGAGATGTTTCTATTATAATAAGATGCATAACTATGTTTCCTTTCATATATATTTTGTTATTGTATTTTCTTAGATTAAATCCCAAATAAAATGTATAAGAATTCAAAAAATTTTATAGTTGAAAATTTTATCAAATAAGTTTTTTAATAAAATGAAAATTTAACTGCATATTATTATTATATTATACAATAATTTATAATATAGGAAAATTCAAAAAAAAAAATGTATAATAGCTTTTATTTTAGTGGTAGATCCTATCTATGGTTTGAGAAATGAAAAAAAAAACCTATGCAATATTAATAATTTAAAAGTAAAAATATTGAACATATAAACAATTATATTTGATTTAAGTTATCTTATATCTCATTAATAAAATTAGAAACCCTTCATTTATTGGAAAATGAAACTAACAATCTTATTAAATACTGCTTGGACTTAAGAGGTTGTTAGTGAAGAGGTCCTCGCTTTATACTGCCTGAGATGGGTTATACTTAAGGATGCCCCTACTTTTCTATGGTGTTTCCTTCCATAGCTTCCTGATCTCTTTGGAAGCATTATTTGAATCGATGAGACAACCAAGCGTCTCTCTAATATTGATGCCAAGATGCTTGTTTCAATTAAGCTTGGAGTTGACATCCCACAATGTCTTAACCTTAGTATTAATGGAGATATATTCTCCTACTAGGTGGAGTTCCTTGGAGGATTAAATGCTTCTTTCCTTTGCAAAAAAAGTACACCTTAGGAAAAATTTCCCTATTATAACTAAGAAGAAATTTAAATTGAATCTGATGGAAGCTAATGTTGAAACACCCATTACTAAGGAAGCACTGACTAAACCCCTCACTCATGATGCAGATACTTCAACTCATAACCCTAAGAAAAATTTGGTTGATTACTCTAGTAAAAGTAAGGAGGTTATTAATACTAGAAATTATTCAACCTCAAACCCTGATCAATGCCCCTCCTTCTCTGCTTTTGTTTCTAATAAATTCCCACCAAAGAACAACATCACCCCTAAGATCATCAAGATAGTTAATCTCACTACTTCAATTCAAAATGCCAAGCTCCATGATAGTAATGGCTTTCAAAATGTTAATAATAAAAAACATAGGTAGAAAAATGCTCAACAACTTGCTTCGAAAAAAATTTGTACTGGTAACTGGAATTCCAATCCCTTCTCAGCTTTGTCTTCCCCTACTCTTTTGATTGAAGATGTGTTCTTCAATCCTAATGATTTCAAGGATCTAGAGAAACCCACTCTCATGATCAAGGATGTGTCGGCTCCTGTGACTTTACACCAAAAAAAACATGTTGATATCAATAGTCAGACTAGTGATGTTACCATGAGTGAGTTCCCTACAACCAAGTTTAGAAAATCAAAGAATCATAGATGTCCTGATCCTAATTGTAATGCCTTGCCAAGGGATCCAAAGAATTAATCTAAAATTTCACTAAGTTTTTCAAACAATTTTTTTTTTTAAACATGAAATATAAACCATTCACAACTTATACATAGTAACGAAAGCAATAGCAACAATTCAAATGAAAGTAAACATAACATACATAACAGGTTACATTCTTTAAAGATCCTTTAACGTTGAATCACATCTAATTCATCTATTCATCTAACATTACATCCTCATGAAATAATAATGATACAACCAACATTCTTAAACCATATACAAGTGTCCTTTTTTTAATTACATTTTAGATTGCTCAATCATCCACTATACATGTCACAAGGTATGAAAGGTTTGAAAGAATAAACATCCATCATAAAAGATAACCATATATCACAAAACATAACTAAGTGCATGGTTCCTCCCAACCGTAAATAGCATTATTAGACTATCGTGGATCCTAGCCATCCCTCCGTGCATAACATCTCAAAGCACCAAAGAGATCATCGGTATTAACATAGTAGGAATGTCACTCCTAAAACATACTACATCATATGCAGAAAAGAAACATAAGATAACATCATCTAACATATGCTAATCATCAATGAAAGGATACATATCCACCATCACGAAGGACGCATCAGCCACGATGTCTCAATGAATCTCAAATGATAAGAGTGGAAAAATACTACCACCCGACCGCATGGAACCTAAGTAGTCCACTCCGACTATGCTGAAGAGATAATCTCAAGTCCCAAACATGCTATCAAATCACATAGCACAGGTACTCTCTAAGTCTAGGAATCCTAAAAGTATACTTACTCAAAGGTTCCAATCACAAAACCGACATCTAATTCCCAGAGGCACAACAATGACATGTAGAAAACCTACTATGCAAGCGGTAAAGTGTCATCGCATATATCATGTACAAGTTACCCTGGCAGTTAGCTAAACTCCATGGGTCTATACTGATCCTCATGTGGCCACTAGTATCCTCTCATATTGACGAGGCATACTATGGAATGCAAGGTCACAACCATGCGTTCTCTCTACTCCCATCCTAGTCTGTACAAGCACTCAAGGCATGGGTGAGAACCAAAACAATTATCTTTTTAAGTTCATTTAATCCCCATTTTAGTGTGTAAATGTTATCACTTATTAACCAAACTTACAATGAGTTACCCTGGCAGCCACTTAGGGCCCCGACCCCCATTGCAAGCCACTTCTCAACACTACAAGTAGATAACCTACCCTAAGCTCATAGAATCATAAAATCACCTCAGTCCTATACAAGCGACTGGAAAGAAAATCCAAAAGATAATCCATAAAAAGAATCATCAAATATCCACAATAAAAGCATCAAATCTCCATGATAAAAACATCAAATCTCCATGAGCATCTGAAAAGCATCCATAGAAAATCATGACCACAACAGTTCTCTATTGGCAACTGAAGGTATCACTGATAATCATAATCATAAGTATGCATTGGTTCTCAATAACCAAAATATATCTCAAAATAAATCACAATATCCATTGGTTCTCAACAGCAACCAAGAATATCTCAAAATCATACTGATCGAAGACTCCAAAATGGTTGAGTCAAACATGTCACAACATGAAATCATCAAGAAATAAATCAACATTTCAGTCCCATCATGGTGACTAGAAAGTAATCCAAGGATAACTAGTCGATGACCCAAAAATATGGTTAAGCCAAGCGTCTCATATACATATAACTCAGCTTCACTCAAGAAGACTAAAGAGCAATAACAATCAGTAAATACAAACATCTCATAGAGCATACCATCACATAACCATGGTTGGGTTTATAAAGATCGAGACCAAATAAGATCAACATGTCATCACATCTCATAACCCCTGAGCCTCTGGTAACAACCTAAGACTGGTCAACACCTATCAGCCCAAAACCCAAAACAAGAAGCATAGAGAATACACAATGCAAACACATGTTTTGGTTTACTAAAATCACATAGCTGAATAATGTGTGGAGTTTCAATTTTTTGTTTACTAGTATACTTCAAGCGTATAGGATTTATCATTTGACCTACAAGTCAACCCGTTTGTTCTCTGATAGCATTATCCTTCCATAATATTCTAAGAATAGCTTAAGGGTAAATACTTTACTCATTAAACTAATCATCATTGACCTTTAATTAAATTGTTCTCTTTATTTAACTATGATCCACATTCTAATTGATTAACTCTTCAAATTTTCAAGGATCATTATTCATTAAATTCTAAGAAAACCAGTTATCAATCTTTGAATAAGAAGATTATAACTTTATTAAAATGATCAATTAAATCAATCAATTAACATAGGTACACAATCCATGATCTTTTATCATTCTAATAATACCTAATTAAAACTTAATTAAATATTACTAAAACTTAAGTCTCTTGATTATAACATCACTAATAACCATTAAAATACCTAAGACCTTTATTCAAGTCATTAGAATAAGGCTTATCAACTTCAATGAAAATACTTTACAACTTCACTAAAAGAATCGATATTACCATATCAATTGAAACTCTATTACATAACTTAATTATCAATTAAATTTAATTAAATCTAATTAATTTAATTAATATTTACATATCCATGGAAACATTCCAATTAATATCAGTTGACTAATAACTAACTATAATTTTGTAAGTTAAAAGTCAACTGTAATCTAGTACACAAATATTCATATTTCATAGTTCAATAATAATAACTTGTTAATATTTAATAACAAGCTATATTGAGAATCTTATTAATAAATCTATAATGACCACATTCGTCATTCTTTCAATGAATACTAATATTCCCTTGATAAAACAATTAAAACTCTATTATCAATTAAATCTAATTAATTCTACGATTAAATTAACTAGTAGCTATGTCAATAACTACATGATTATTAGCTGATAATAGTTTTGTTCATTAAGAGTCAACTATGTATCATTCCATGAATGTTCAAATTATTACTTTACTAATAAAAAAATATAATAAATCCCCAATATTAATATCTCAACTAAATACCTCCTATGTTGGTTGATAAATAGATTAATTATACTTCTTCTACTATTAACTAATCTTAATTAAATTAGATTAGTTAATAAATCATATAAAACTAATGCATAAAAATAATATTCTACTAAGAGAAGATTGCAATAATATCTTCAATTCATTCCATGCTTTGATATATTATTTTTGTGAAGTTTAAGCATAAAGAACTCTTGGTTATGGAAAAAGGAGAAATATCTGTCCTTGAATAAAATAGTCCCAGTACGAGGGCCATATCTCCCTAATGAACAGTTGGATCGGGCTGAAATTAAAATATGTTGGAGAGAGCCAAGTTGCGCCAATTTTGACTGAAGTGATTGAATAAATTTGATCACGATAAAAAGTTATGAATGATTGAGTTCGGGTCTATCCAAGGGGCAGCGACAGGGCAGTTTGTGATGAATTAAGAATTTCTCCTAAAAGGTAATTGTTCTCTAAATTTACCCATTCATCCATCTAATAGGTTTGTCTATATGCATCTGAAAATATAATTTGATAGAAAGATTACATCTAACCATTCAAATTTTCAACTTAGAATTTCTATTTTAATTTCAAATCTTGTCTATCTAATTTCACAATATAAATTCGAACCCAAACCCGATTCAGATCTAATTTCTTTTTTAAATTGAAGCTAGGGTTTTCTAATGAGTTCTCTATTAATTTCTTTTGCAACAAAATAAATACATATCTAGATTTTAATTTCAAATTATAGATTCAATCATAGAGAAGTTTCAGACACATATAATAGACATGATGAAGACAGGAAGAGAAAGAGTGCAAATAGAATATGTGATTATCACGAGTGCACCTGAACACTGATGCTAATTTTCCATGCCTTAGAGGTCCATAGAAAAATCCCTTCCAACATTTGCAATTCCACCAAGATCCTAGCCAACCAAAATTCCCACGTGCCTAGAAGTGCTTGAAGAAGCATAGGAGCATGTAGAAACATATGAGCATGTAGAAGCATATGAGCTTCTCAAATGCATGTAAGCTTTGAAGCTTGTCCAAACACACTAGGAGAGCCTCTATTTAAAGGCCTCTAAGATGCATCTAGAATGTGTCTAGAAACAACTAGAAGATAAGCATGACAACTAAGCATGAGTCTTCTCCAACCTTCAAGATGAGTCATAAGGTTGTAGACACCATGTGCTCAAATAAAATGCTAACTCCTAAGTGTAGACAACTAGTGCATTCTTAGAGTGCAAACTTATGTGTTGTCTACATGACAACTCTCGAGAATTTGCAAACTCCTATGTGAGCAAACATTAAAATAATGCACATTAATTAATATAATATTTAATTTACCCTTTTCAATTTAATTTATTTATTAATAAATCTTATACACTAACTTTAATAATTCCACTTATTCTTATCTTAATATATTTATATTTTAATCATATGCACACATCATGCAACCTTTAATCTTTTAATAATTTTAATATATTTTCCACTTTTATTTTCAAAACTTTAATTGCTAAAATATTTATTAGCTTTAATAACAATATTATTTCTCCAAATATATTATTATTAAAATAAATATTGTCACATTCCAACTTTAAAATTATAACTTTTATCTTCAAATTTAATTATTTTATTTAATTAACTTCCCAATTAATTAAATAAAATAAATATTAAAATACCATATTAATTTTTCATTAAATTAAATCATTAATTAAATCTTTTAATTAGGCTTAATTAATAGAAAATACATCAAAGACTAATAAAATAAAATACAAAAAACCCATCATAGCCAAAATACATACAAAATCAAACCAAGGGTTTATATCACGAATTGCATTATCCAACATATTTAGAGGGTACTCAACTTAGATACTTGTCCCAATTTCCAATTAGGACAAATGGCTTAAAGGGTTGGGATTTGGACTTGAGAATTTATCTTCCCTCTCTTATCATTGAGATAATGTGATAGGGTATGCTCATCTTGGCAATTCAGGGAAGTCGATACCTGATACCTGCAACTTGCACAAAAACCATGTATGTACAAGCACAATATATACTAAACTAAACAGGCAATGGTAGGAAGTGGTGCATCGTGTAGATCCTGACTAGCAGGTGACTACGACTCCCTTCCTTAACCACATCAGACACGCCATACATAAGAGCAAACACGCACACCATACACATGCAAGTATAGGGTAAGTATCCATAAGAAAACACATGTGATGATAAACCATCAATCAATCTAATCATCATCAATA
Source organism: Cupressus sempervirens (assembly GCA_028749045.1). Classification (NCBI taxonomy): domain Eukaryota; kingdom Viridiplantae; phylum Streptophyta; class Pinopsida; order Cupressales; family Cupressaceae; genus Cupressus; species Cupressus sempervirens. The sequence goes on along the minus strand of CM053791.1, from coordinate 406,717,530 downwards.
AATGAAAGCAATGTAATAATCATCATGCATATACGAAATGTAGAGTTTAAGTAATCTCATCATATATCAACTGAATCCATAGCACAATATTTGATAATCTCAAAACAATGTTACTAATAATCATCATCATAAAACTAGCCCTAAAAGAGTTCGATACTAATAACAAAAATGCGACCTAGGGGTAGGCACTACACTAATATTGTTGCAGCCCCCCCCTGATGATAACACCACCAACCCCCTTATATCGGTGCTAAATGAGTTAGATGATAATTCTTTTATCGAAGTTATTTATGCTAGAACGGACCCTGCTAGTACTTTAATTTAGGATCCTTCAGGATCCTATATTAATGGTGACTCTGGTAGGAATAACATTCAATTTAGTAGTATTCAAGCTAATAAAATTGAGGATGATGATGATCTTCTGTTGGGTTGTAGTACCTCTAAAAAGAAAGGTAGATTTATTGGCTCTAAAAACAAAAAGAAGGATGAAGAGCTTTATGCTCCCCATACTAGCTCTATTAACCTCTCTTCATCATGAAGTGTATTTTTTGGAATATTAGAGGCCTTGAGTCTCTTAATAGGAAGTTTATTATTAGAAGAATTTTGATGTGCCATAAGAATACCAATTTTCTCATGTTGCAAGAATTAAAGGTTGTTGATTTTTTACTTAATAATGCTCTTGATTGTATATGGAAAGATGCTACTAAAATTTACACTAACCACCCAAAAGGAAAGGGTGGAGCTGCTCTACTTATCAACCCCTATTAGGAAAGATATATCCAAAATATCTGTATCTCTCCTTATAACAGTGTAGCCTGGGCTATATTTGATTTCAGAGGATCCTCATTTGGTGTTTGCTCATTATATGCCCTTGATGACTCTAAGGAAAGGATTTCTCTTTGGAATTGGTTATGTGATCTCCTTAATATCCCTTTGATTTTGGTTGGGGACTTCAACATCATTGAAAACTAGGATGAAAAGATTGGGGGTATTCCCTTTGAGTGGAAACACCCAGAGAAGCTCCACTAGGATCACTTAAACAACATTTGAATCTTTTTGATCCCCTCGAAGGCCTTAAATTTGGGACTTCTAATCTTTGGTTTACCTAGTGTAATTCTAGCAAGGGCCTAATTGGATTTACTTGAGACTTGACTAATTTTATGTTAACTCTAATCATTTCTCCTTCTCCCCCAATCATCTAAACTCTCCTATCTCTGGTACCCACTCTACCCTCTCTAATCACCTCCCCATCATATCTAATATTAATCTTAGGAACTCTATTGAATTTTGTAATCCCTGTAATAAAAAGTTTATCCTCAACTCTTCACTATTGAAGGATCAGGATGTTCTTACCGCCATCAAAATGGTCAGATCTTTCAACTTATTTACTTAATCCCCCTCCCATACTGCTCATTGTAATATGAATGTTACCTCCTAGAAAAAAGTTCTTCAAAACTTAGGCCAAAAGAAGGCTAAGGATTATAGAGCTTAGGAGAACCAACTTTATGATTGGCTTCACATTGTTGAATGGGAAATCCAATTAAATCCCACCTCCCCTATTCTTATTAAACAAGTTTCTCAAGCCAAGGATTCTCTGAGGAAGCATCAACAAGTCAAAGTTAGGGGTGCCTACATTAGAGCTCATAAACATTGGCTTCAAGATGGTGATAAAGGATCCAAACTTTTCTTCAACCTCTTAAAACAAAAACAGAGTAGATAAAAGATTGACATGAATTTTTATTGAAGATAAGGAACTTCTCAGCATTAATGATATTATTCTTTCTTTTGAAAAGTTTTATTAAACTTTGTTTACTTTGGAGGAGAATGATGCCTCTAAAGTGATTAGGGACAAATGCAAAAGAATAATTCCTAATAGGGTATCTGATGCAGATTCCCTCTTGCTCAAATCTAGGGTCTCTCTCCAAGAAATTACTAATGCCATTACTCTGCTTAAAGATAATAAAGCCCCTAGACCTGATGGCCTTCTTGCTAAATTCTATGACACTAATATTGATTGGATTACCAAAGATCTTTATGGCCTATACTTTGAAGCCTTTGACTCAAGTACCCTTGGGAATTCCATCAATATGGGCATTGTTAAACTTGTCCCAAAATATGGGGATAATGCCCTCATTAAAAACTGGCACCTTACCATGCTCCTTAATGTCTTGTGTAAGATTCTTGCTAAAGTCCTTGCTTCCTGTCTTGTGAATATCCTCCCCAAGTTTATCTGCTCCACCCAAACTAGCTTCATCAAGGGGAGATATATCCTAGAAAACCTCATTACTAGCTGGGAAGCTATGGAATTGGCCAATTCCTCCAACTAGTATGTTTCCATGTTTCTTCTTGATTTTGAAAAAGCTTACGACAAAGTTGAATGGGATTTTATCCTCACCATGCTCAACGCTTTTGGCTTCCCTGATGAATTCTATAGATATGTCAAAGTCCTCCTTAAAGATGCCTCTACTCTTATTGAAGTTAATGGGAATCTCTCTCAACCTATCCCCCTTTCTCGCTTCATTAGGAAAGGATGCCCTCTTGCCCCTGCCCTCTTTGTGATTGCCTCTGATGCTTTATTTTCCTTCTTAGAGATGACACTCTATCTCCTAAAGTTGAGGGTGTTATTCTTCCTAATGATTCTAAGCTTCTTAATATCTAGTTTGTTGATGAAACTTTGCTCTTTCTTGAGCTCTCTAATCATAATATTCATAACTTTACTCAAAATCTTGAATCTTTGAGATAGCTTCAAGTGTCCCCATCTTCAACTCTAAATCCATCCTTCTTGGGTGAGATGAGGAACTCTCAAATTGGCTTCATCAGACTAGATTCTCCTAGGGTGGCCCTCACAAAATTGTTAGATACTTAGGTGTTCCCTTCTCCATCTCCCCCTCCCTTAAGGATATGTGGGTTTGGATTAAGGAAAGAATTAGTAAGAAACTTAATAAATGGGATAATAGAGTGCTTTCCCTAGCCAGAAGGGTCCAAGTCTATCAAAAGATCCTTTCTTCATACAACATATATTACTCCTCTACTTGGATGTTTAGTAATTTCAAAGTTTATGAAATTCAAAAGGCTATTAGAAGATTCCTATGGTTTGATGGGAAAGGAAAAAGAAAAGCCCATGTTGTCAAATGGAGCTGGTGCCATGCTGACAAGAAACTTGGAGGGTTGGGATTGAAGGATCTTAGGCATCAATGGATCTCCCTTACTACTAAATGGATCTTCTAGGCCCTTGATGGTTAGGAACCTTTGAAGGTGTTAGTTAGGAATGATATTCAATCTAGTGTCCCCAAATAGGCCAAAACTTGGAAAAATCTCCCCTTTAGTGATCTTGTTGCTGGTTCCTTTCTTGTCTCTATCCAGGGTACTTGGGTCTTCAAATCTATTTGGAGGGCTTGGGAACATGTTTATGGCTACATTTATAACTCTAGGTTTGATAACAACAATTCTCTGCATGGTGAATGTTCAATTTGGTGGAACCTCCACCACAACGGTAAGCCTCTTGCCTTAACCCAAGGCTATTCTGCTAGATACTGGCATAGTAAAGGGATTAAGTTTTTTATGGACATCTTGGATAATGATAACCTTATAAGCTGGCAAACACTTACGAGTAATTTTGATCTCCTAGACTCTGACAAAAACAACTTTCAACATGGTTAATAATGTGTGTGCCCCTCTTAATCTTCCCTGCAGCATTGATGTGGACTCCAACAGATACCTCACCTTTTGTTGGGATGATGGATCCCTCCTCCCTAAAATTAAAGCTAAAGACATTTATAATGTTCTTAATGGCGACTCCTTAATTCTAGATCACCTTAATTCCATTAGTATGCTACTATTAACCCTCCTAACTAGGAGAAAACTTTAGAAAAAATTTGGAAGTCCTTGATTCCCCCCAAAGATTAAATGTTTCAAATGGAAGCTCATGCTAGATAGACTGCCTATTGGAACTCAACAAGGTTGCTTTGATACTTGTCTTTTTTGTAAAATGCCTGAGAGTATGAGGCACATTTTCTTTGATTTTTCTTTGACCAGAGAAGTTTGGATGCTATTTGGAATTTCTTTAATTGAACATGCTTATACTTTTGATATCATTTATGGATCTATTCTTGTTCTAAAGAAAAGATGCTAACCTTTTCTGGCATATCCTTTCTTCTTACATCCTTTGGTTTATTTGGAAATTCATAAATGAGGAAAAATTTCAAGGTAATGGAAAAGCTCTTATTGGGTTTCTTAGAAAACTCATACAATATAAAATTATTTTGTAGGTTTTTTGTGTGATGCAACTAGAGAAGGAGAAGTTGCAAAGATTTGTCCATGATGGCCATGCCATCATGTTTATCTACGAAATGAAAAATGGCTTTGAATGGGCCAGCATTGCAGACAATCATGTTGCCTTTGATGATGCTCTTAAAAAGTTTCTTAAGGAAACCATGAATACTAGAGGGCCCTATTTTGATAAACTTGAATTATTTGCTCATATCATGGAAATGAAGAAAGTTGTTTGGATGGAGGGTGCTCAAGGATGTATGTCCTAGATTGAAGACTATATTGATGTTCTGCTCTGACTACTATTGGCTCCTTTTTGGTACTTATACTTTCGACAATTGTTATCTACTATAATGATCTACCCTACTTTGTATTAGTTATTTTGTTGTGAACTTAGTGGGTTGAGGCTCCGCCTCGCCACTCCTCCTTTTGTACTTCTCCTTTTTCATCAATCGATATATAATTCAAAAAAATTTATTTAGAAACCAAAAAAATAGAATCAATTGTATTCTATTTTATATTTGATCTAGTTTTAAAATCTATCACTCGTATATATTAGAAAATAAAAATATAATTTAATATGTTGAAAAAAGATTGATCTTATCTATAATTTCAATGGTGGATCTCATCTGTCATTATGGAAAGAATAAATAAAAATATAGTAAATTAAAAATGATAATTTCTATTTAAAAATTAAATTATATTTAATTTAAATTTAAATAATAAATTCAAAAGTATTATTAACAATTCAAAATGAAAGATAAGCAAATTCTATCTTTTTATTTTCTCCAGTAATAAGTGCATATTTTGTTTTTTTTGGCCTATTATTTAGACTCTATTTCTCTAGGCCTTTTAATTTCTCCTATTTTTTCGGACTTTTTATTTTTGACAAGATATTTTTTATTCAATTGCCTTCCATTCTTTTTCCTTAACACAGAAGATTCCTTGACATATTCTTGGGAATTGTTGCTCCCATTGTATATGCTTCTCAACATAATAATAATTATTGAAATAATAATAATAATAACAATATACTTATAATAATAAATATTTATATTCTAATTTTTTACAATATGACTGATGTTAATAATACATTTATAAACTATTTTGTTATAACATGTATTTTTAAGTATTAGTATTATATATAATATTTATAATTTAAAATGTTGTTGAAATTAGAGGAATTTTTGTGTTCCTAATAATCTAATCAAGAAATCTAAACTATTTTGGCCAATTCAAAAAATAGTAATTAAATTGGTAGAAGGTTATTATTGCCTTTTAGACTATTTTTTTAGTTATATTCTTAGAAAAGAAAATATTGTAACATATTATCTTGACTAATAGATATTAGAAATTAAAAATTTCCTAAACTAAGTTCATCATGTCCCATTAAATATTTTACCTTATTCAAAGTTTACAACCCTATTATTTCACAAGTTGGATTCTATGATTTATCAATGTATATATTCTAAGTATAAACAGTTAAAAAGTAAAAATTGCACAACTCCATATGTAATTATAATACTTTAACTGCCCTAAAATTTAAAAACCTAGAGAATAAGGAAATACATTATTTGATCATATTAGTGCTTTTAACATATCATTGAAGGCAATGAGAAAACTTCAAACTATGAATATACCATCGCATTGTTTAAAATACTAGTTTAGCAATCAATTTTTTAAAGGAGTTTGTTTGTTGCAAGAGCACTAACTCAAACTAGATTGGGAGGCATTAATGTTTCAATTTCCCAAATTCTTTGGAACACTCTTGTATAGTAGCGTTGGAGTGTACCAACAAATAAACATCCTATGATTATAACCTCTGTCGCAAAATTTATCAATTTCCTTGTAGTGACACTTTTTCCATATACATAAATTTTTATTTCTTTTCTTGGCTAGGTAGGCCAACAATATAGGAGAATCCTTAAATTAAACTAAATTGTAGACAACAAATCAATTTGATTTATTTGAAGCAACATATTAATATTCAAGATTGGAAATAACAAAAATTAAATAATCTAAGTTCAAATGAAATAACAAAAATCAAAGAATGTCAGTCCATGTTCCTAAATAAAAGATATGGTATACAAAATACATTTTCACAACATTTTTGAATAATAAGGAAGCCAAAACAAGAGGGTTGGCCTGATGCAGGAGCATCCAGAGGTATAAGGGCAATCCTATGTCACCCAAAAAAAATGTACTTAGACTTAGTTTCTGTTTCATGTGTTTTCATTTTTGGACACCCATTTGGGTCAAATAAAGGTTCCAACTCTCACAGTTCAACTATCAGTGTGTTAGAAAATCCTAAAAAAATAAGAGCATGTAATTGGGCCATCATTTTGGTAAACTAGAAGGTGTGAATTGGCCAGATAAATGTAATCATGATTTAGAGCATTCCAGAAAAAGAATCAAGTCAATAGGCCCCATGGTTTGAAACTTATTACAGTTTTTCGAGTTTTGGAGACCTCCTAAGAATGCTTCAAAGTTAGGTTAGGGGCATTAAATGACCTTGAAAAGGGCCAAAAAATGGGGGATGAGCAAAGCTTGTCCATAGGGCTACAGAGCACTTCGAGAGCTTTTCGAAAATGTAAACGGTTCATCAATCGGAGCTACAGTTCAAAAGTTATGCCTCCCGAAAGTTTGGTTACCATTTCTGGATTCTTCTAGATTTGCATCGACTTCTACCACAGCTTCTGAAACCTTCTATTTGGTCAGTGGATGCCTACTAGCACTTTCTAGAATGTACTTCTAGTCCTTAACCCTCTGAGGTCTATTTAAGAAGATTTTTGGCATTGTAAAAGGTAGTTTGGAGTAGAGTTTGAGAGGAGGTACTGAAAGGAGAAATTATCTCCAAATTTATGCTATTGTAAGCCCTTAGGGCATGTTTTGAAGTTTATTTTCTCAGTTAATACAATTTCCCTTTTCTGTTGTGTCCATTCTGTTCTTGGGTTGTGTCCCCATCAAGTGGTATCAGAGCCAATTTTTCTGAGTGTGTAGACAGAGCGCCGACTGTGAGGCAGTTTGCACCAGGACTGTGTGGTTGTGGGATTGAGTTAGAAGATGCCTCCATGAAGAGAGCATGGCAGAAGGGCCAGAGCTATTAATCCTAAGGAGGTTAGAGCCCTCCAAAGGAAGGTACAAGCATTGTAAGAGGAGCTCCGTAGAGGAGAAAATGTTGCCCGCTGGTGACGATAGTGAGGATGACAATGAAGAAGAAGTTATGGGACCAGAAGGGGAATTTGACGGGGAAGTTTTGAATCATGCAGAGGAAAGGCTTTTTAGGGCCATTACTAAGTTTGGGAAAAGACCCACAATTGAAGTGGGTGTATTTTCAAGAAATCTAAAACTAGATGAGTTGATCGATTGGATCAATGAATTGGAAGAATACTTTGAGTATGAGGATATCAAGGACCCAGATAGGGTTAAGTTTGCAAAGGCCAAACTGAAAGGTCATGCCAAAATCTGGTGGCAAGAGGTTCAATTGGAAAGAAACAGAAGAGGAAAGGAGAAGATCACAAGATGGGATCACATGGTGGACAAATTGAAGAAGCAGTTCATTCTTGTGGACTACGAGCTTGATTTGTTTAAGAAGATGCATGAGTTAAAGCAAGCAGGAAGATCAGTCCAAGAATATATAGAGGAATTTTAGCAACTCTTGATTAGAGCGGGACATGCAGAAGCAAATAAGGAGAAGGTTGCTTGTTATATCAATGGGTTGCGACCTAGCATCCAGGAGGAATTAAGTCTGATAAGAATGACCAGCGTTGAAGAGGCATACTAGTTTTCCCTACGAGTTGAAGAGAAGCTAAATAAAAGGTTTGAAGGAAGACAAAGAGGGTGCAGTCAAGGAGGAAGGGGAAGCGGTAGATCATCTGGAGGCCGCAATGAAACCCAAAAGAAAAATGAAGATGAGGGTACTAGCAGGAACCAGAGGAATGAGGGTTTCAACTGCTCCCATGATTAAGACTTTGGAAATCAGAGAGGAAGAGGTAGAGGACGTGGACAAGGAAGAGGAGGCTTCCGTGGTACTTGTTTCCATTGCAATGAAGAAGGTCATCGTGCCTTTGAATGCCCCCAACAACAAGGAAGGACAGATAGGAGAGCTGAGGGCCAAGCTAGGGTTGCTCATGTGGATGAGGATACACAATCATCACATTCAGAGAAAGAGGAGAGACCTTGGTAAATGAAAGAGTACTACTAAGTGGTGAGATTGAACCAGGACAACGAAGGAGTTTGTTCCGTACCATATGCAAGTGTGAGGATAAATGTTGTGACGTGATCATTGATGGTGGTAGCACTGATAACTTGGTATTAGAAGAGATGGTCTCTAAGCTAAAGCTCAAGAGGGAGAAACATCCCCAGCCCTATTGAATTGCTTGGGTAAAAGATGATCATAAGGTCCTAGTAAGTGAACAATGTTTAGTGAAATTCAAAATTGGGAGTTACCATGATGAAGTTCTTTGTGATGTTATTTCGATGGATGTTTGCCATCTATTGTTGGGTAGACCATGGCAGTTTGATAGACATGCAGTACATGATGGACATGCAAACACATACTCTCTTACAAAGGATGGAGTTCACCACAAATTGAAGCCCATGAAAAAGGAAGGTGAAAAGGTATGTAGTAGTGCTAGGATTTGTCTGGTTGATGAAAGGAAGTTTTTAGATGGCATGAAACATCAGCATATGTGCTATGCTTTGATTCCTAGGAAAGATAAAGAAGGTAGTAGTGAAATGCCACTTGAAGTTTCAGATTTACTAGGGGAGTTTGGAGATATTATCTCTGATAATGTTCCAGATGGATTGCCACCAGTAAGGCAAATAAGTCATCAGATAGATTTGATTCTAGGAGCTAGTTTTCCTAACAAGGCTGCTCATAGGATGACTCCTACTGAAACAGAGGAGCTAAATAGACAGGTTCAGGAGCTGTTGATTAAGGGCTTGATTCGAGAAAGCCTGAGTCCATGTGCAGTACCTATAGTACTCGCACCAAAGAAGGATGGAGAGTGGAGGATGTGTACAAATTCTCAAGCTATAAATAGGATAACCATCAAGTACTAGTTTCCTTTGCCAAGGATGGATGATCTTATGGACTGCTTGAGTGGAGCTTAGTACTTCACAAAGATAGATCTGAAGAGTGGTTATCACCAGATATGGATTCGAGAAGGAGATGAGTGGAAAACAGCCTTCAAGACCAAGGAGGGTCTTTATGAGTGGTTAGTCATGCCCTTTGGATTGACAAACGCCCCAAGCACCTTCATGCAGCTCATGAATGAGGTACTTAAGAAGTTCTTGAGAAAATTTGTTATTGTTTATTTGGATGATATTTTAATTTTCAGCAAGACTTTGGAAGAACATTTATTGCATATTCATAGTGTCCTTGAAAGGCTAAGGGAAGAGAAACTGTTAATTAATCTAAAGAAGTGTAACTTTACAAAAAGGGAGTTAGTCTATTTTGGGTTTGTTATATCACTTGAAGGTCTCAAAATGGATCCGGAGAAGGTAAAAGCCATCTTGGAATGGCCTACTCCAAGGACTGCTACTGAGGTAAGTTCATTTCATGGTCTGGTTAGTTTTTACAAGAAGTTTATTAAGAATTTCAGTGGCATATGTGCACCCCTAACTGATACAATAAGAGGGGATAAAAAAGAGTTCAAATGGACTGTAGCAGCTGCGAGAAGTTTTGAATTGCTGAAGAAGAAGGTGACAGAACAACCTGTGTTGGCACTTCCAGATTTTACAAAAGTTTTCCAGGTGGATTGTGATGCCAGTGGCAGTGCTATTGGGGCTATATTAAGCCAAGAAGGTAAGCCTATTGCATATTTTAGTGAAAAATTGAATGATGCAAAGAAGAAGTATTCTGTTTATGATCAAGAGTTCTATGCAATAGTTTAGGCCTTAAAGAAATGGAGGCATTATTTATTGCCAAAGGAATTTGTTTTGTATACTGATCATCAGGCATTACAGTACCTAAATAGCCAAGGTAAATTGAATCAGAGGCATATGAAGTGGGTAGAGTTCTTGCAGAGTTATACATTTGTGTTGAAGCATAGAAGTGGAAAATCTAACAGGGTTGCAGATGCACTAAGTAGGAGACAGTTGTTGCTTACAGTAATGCAGGTTGAAGTAGTTGGGATTGATGAACTCAAGAATTTGTACCCCGAGGATCCTAATTTTGCTGAAGCATGGAAAGCTTGTAAAGAACCTGTTGCTATAGATATAACCAAGTGGTTAGACTATTTGATTCAGGATGATATGTTGTTCAAAGGTAGTCAATTGTGCATTCCAAGGAGTTCCATGAGGGAAAATTTGATTAAGGAGAAACATAGTGGAGGGATGGCAGGACATTTTGGTCGAGACAAGACCATTGCCATTCTTAGAGAACATTATTTTTGGCCTCAAATTTCATAGGATGTGAAGAAGTTTGTACAGAGTTGCCAGGTTTGTCAAGTTGCCAAGGGGTTTAGTCACAATACCGGCCTATATCAGCCATTGCCTATTCCACCAAGGCCATGGGAGGACATAAGTATGGATTTTGTTCTTGGATTGCCAAGGACACAAAGGGGTAATGACTCAGTATTCGTGGTGATTGTAAATAGAAGATGTTTGTTGTAGTGTAATTGGGTTGGGGATCCATCAGACACCAGGCAAACTCATTCACAATTCCAGGATGCTCCACATGTCTTCATTGCTACTGCCTCAGATCCACATTCCTTTCATGAGGCTTCTGGTATTTCTCAGTGGGATACAACTATGTAGGAAGAGTATAGTTCCTTGATGAGGAACCACACTTGGGATCTTGTCCCTCTTCCTAAAGGAAGAAATCTTGTTCGATGTAAGTGGATCTATCGGACAAAATTTGCAACAGATGGGTCAGTTGACAAACACAAAGCTTGCTTGGTTGCCAAAGGATTCTCCCAGGTTCCTGGGATTGACTACTCTAAGACTTTTGCGCCAGTTGCCCGAATGAATTCCATTCGAATTGTTCTTGCCATTACTGCAGCTAATCGTTGGGAAGTACATCAGATGGATGTGAAGAGTGCTTTTCTTCATGGTGACCTTCATGAGGAGATCTACATGGAGCAGCCACAGGGCTTCCTTCAGGATTCTTCACTTGTGTGTCATCTTCAAAAGTCTCTCTATGGCCTCAAACAGGCTCCTTGGGCCTGGTATGCCAAGATGGACTCCTTCCTTCTATCAGTTGGGTTCACTCGGTGCCATTCTGATCCTAATGTGTACATTTTGCAATAGGGTGATTCACTTCTATTTTTGGTTTTGTATGTTGATGACTTACCGATCACAGGAAGTTCTTCACCCACCATTAAGGCTATTAAAGTGGCCCTTCAGGACAGTTTTTTGATGACTAACTTGGGCTTTTTGCATTACTTTCTTGGGATTGAGATCCTTCAGTCTCCTTCTGAGATCACCATCACACACACCAAGTATGCTCTAGATTTACTCTCGAGGTTTCATATGGCTGACTGTAAGCCTGCTCCGACTCCCTTCCTTTCTGGAGTCAAACTTAAGGCTCAATGTTCTTCTCCACTTGTTGAAGGCACTTTGTACTGCCAACTTGTTGGGAGTCTCATTTATCTAACTCATACGGGACCTGACATCTCCTATGTTGTAGGCATGGTCTCGCGATTCATGCAGGAGCCCCATGAGTTACACTAGAAAGCAGCCAAGTGGATCCGTCACTACATTCAGGGTTCTTATAGTTGTGGGATTCACTATGTAGCAGATATTGAGCTTGATTTGGTGGGCTACACAGATTCAGATTGGGCAGGTGATTCTAAGGATCGCAAGTCTACTTCAGGGTATAGCTTCTCACTTGGGTCAGGTCCTATTTGTTGGTCGAGCAAAAAGCAGTTTGCTATTGCTTTGTCTTCTACTGAGGCTGAGTATCGAGGGGCTGTAAATGCCGCCACTGAGGCCATTTGGATTCAACATCTTCTTACTGAGTTTGGTATCTAGATCAGACGGCCATCAGTCATATTTTGTGACAACCAGAGTGCCATTCAGATCTCATAGAATGCAGTTCATCATCAACGGACCAAACACACAGAGGTCCACATGCACTACATCTGGGAGCTCATCCATGGTCATGTCATTGACCTTTGCTATTGTCTGACTTCTGAGCAAGTTGTTTATATCTTCACCAAACCCTTCACTGAGAGCAAGTTCCTTCATTTGCGAGCTTTGCTGGGGGTGCGGGATGCTTCATCTTTTGGGGGGGCCTCTTCCTCTCACTCGGAGTCCTGACTTTTTGTGGGGGGGTCTCTTTTCTCTCTCTTTTGAGAAATCTTATGTACATAGGTACCTCATCAGGCTTGACTTGTCGGGACCCATTTCTACATCCACCTAAGCTTAGCTTATGGGGGGGTGTTAGTGTAGTTTTTTATTTTTCCTATTTTGCTAGGTTTTTCCTACACTTTTTTAATAATCTTGCTTAGGTTAATAAAGCATGTCTTATTAGGTGACTGGTTGTGAGGTGTCACCTTCCTACATTTGAGCATCCATTAGCTATCTTGGGAAGATACTTTGCTATCTTTAGTTCGATAGATGGTTGCTCCTCATTGGTTGGTGTTGCCACCTCCTCCCTCTTCCTAGTCTATATAAGCATGCTACCTGGCTTGTATTTGGATCTCTTGTTTTTGCATCCTCTTAATGTTATTTTGCTTCCAAAATTTGCATTACTCTCTTGGAGACTAACTCTATGTTGCTATTTTGATTTTGTATCATCTACATTCACAGTTTAGATATTTACTCTTTGCACTAGTTTTCTGGGTTGTTAATCTTTTCAGATTCTAACATGGTATCAGAGCATTTCTATGTGCAAGAGTAGATTTTAGTTTCCTTATTTGAGAGATTCGGGGGGGGCAAATAAAATTTATTGTAGTTTTTTGAAAAATGAAGTATGCTCTTCTCTTGCATCTTTGGATGATCCTAAGAATCAGAAAAGTTTTGAAAAAAAAAAAATTTTCTTTGGGGTTTCAATCTCAAATCTGACAACCAACTTGCATATTTGGAGTTTTCAATCAGTTTTGTAGGTTCCAGCATGCCATTGATGGACTTAAGAAGTTGATCCACCATTTGCATGTTATATTTTGGTTGCTGGGGTCATTTTTTGATTTTTGGAGCCATTTTTTATTGTTAAAGGCGTCTTATTTACACTAGAACAACATCTTCTGTACATTAGCAAGAAAAACGCTTTCTAAGTTTTGTTCGTAGCCCCGAAAAATCATCTGGGTATCTTTTAGATTTTGCATGCAAGCTGTATATTTTTCAAAATCGAGCATGCAAAGCTACAGCCATACCCCTCTCAGTTGGCAGTCGCAGATTTGAATGCAGTTTTCAAATGTCTCGTTCTTGCTCATACGGACTCCGCTTTTGATGATTCTTGTTATGAACTTGGCTATTTTTTTGTGCTCTATCCACTAGTGGAGTTGTTTTTTGATTTTCATGCATGAATTCTTTAGAAATTGCAAATTCTCAGCCGTGACTGTGCACAGTTCTCATTTTGGAAACTTCGGAGGATCATAACTTTCTCATACGACCTCGTATCGAGGTGATTCTTATTTTGAAAGTGCACGATTTTTTGAGTAGATCGCAGTGGTGCTATTTGTTTCCTTGATTATTGAGCCCAAGTTTCAATTTTAGCATATGCTCTTCATGAGGGTTTGTAATGCATTGAAATCAAGACCACTAAGTATCTCTTTCTAGTGGTAGTTGTAAATGCACTAAAATAAAGTGCCAAATCATATTTCTTTGGGGGGGTTCTTTGATTGAGTAAAAAGGGGGGGGGGCATTATCGTGGCTGGGTTCTCTTCTTTTTAGCATTTCTTTGCATTTCTTCATCATGGATCAAACAAATATGCCCATCCTAACTCCATACAATTACTTTGAGTGGAAATCACGCATGATAATTCACTTAAGGAAAGCTGGATTAGATAGGATAACTATGGGACTTGAAACTAAACCTGCTAAAGATGAAGACAACCCTAAGTGGTTTAACAAATGTGATGAGGCATATGGAACATTGTGTTTGTCTGTTTCTCCTAACTTGCTATTTCACATTGAGTCTTTGAATAAAAAAAATGAAGTCTGGACAAAGCTAGAAACATTATTTGGCACACAAGATTCAATGAGGGTTCATATGTTGGAAAATGAATTAATAAGTTTGAGTCCAGGCAATTTCAACACAATCCAAGATTTTTTCACCAAATCGAAATCACTAAGGTTGCAGTTAAAACAATGTGGAATTGAAAAAAAAGATGAACAACTAATTCTCAGTATTCTCTCTAAGCTAAGTTCAGAATATTCTGTGTTTGTCTCTACCTTCTATGCTACTAAGGGTGCACTTGGTACTCAATTCACCATGCCATCTCTAGATGATTTTGCTGTCAATCTCACTCGAGAACAAGACAAGCTAATCCAGATGGGCACTCTTAAGTCCTCTAAGTCACATGCCTTAGCAACCAACCAAGGCACAAAAGAACAAAAAGGAAAAAATAGTAACAACAATAGTAAGGATGAGAAACAAAATAATAGTGAGGAAAAGAAGGATCATATACCAATTGCTTCAAAAGAAACTATTGATACCTCATCCTCTAAGGGCAATAAGCCTAAGAAAGAAAAGGTTAAATGTGCCTATTGTAAAAGACCCGGTCATGATGAACATAAATGTTTGAAGAAACAAATTGATCACTTGACATACATTCTTGAGAAGAATAATATTAATGTTCCTGAGTCTATCAAACAAAGTTCTAATGAAGAGTCTAACAAGGCAAAAGAAAACAACAAAGGGAAAGGAAAGGGCAAAGCTCTTGTTGTAGTTGCTTCCTCACCATCCACTTGGGTTCTTGATTTGGGTGCTTTGCACCACATGGCTTCATCTAAGGAAGAACTTGCATCCTTGGAGCCATGTACTATGCCTTCTATTTTGATGGGTGATGACACTCCTATTGAGGTGTGTGGGAGAGGATCTGTTGATGTGGGGGATGTCACATTCCATGATGTTCTTTGTGTACCCTCATTATCAACTAATCTCCTATCAATATACCAAATCACTCACACAGGTTTAGGCAAGCGAGTTTAGTTCACTCCTGATTCAGTGGACATACGTGAGTTGCATAGTGATTCTGTAGTTGCAGTTGGGAGAGCAGATCATCAGTCATGGCTCTATCTATTTTCTCACTTTGTTCCTCATCCTCCTTCATCTGTTTTGCTCACTCACTCTAATGATGTGAGTAAATTATGGCATGAGCGGTTTGGCCATCTTAACTTCCGCTATTTGCATCAGCTCAACCAGCAGAGCATAGTCACAGGGTTGCCTTCGGTTCAATTCTCAGGAGGTGTTTGCCAAGGTTGCATTCTTGGTAAGCATCCTAAGGAAAAGTTTGACAAAAGTAAGGCATGGAGAGCTTCACAGATACTAGAGTTAGTTCACAGTGATTTGGCTGGTCCATTTCAACATCCTTCTTTCAGGAGGGCCTGATATGTCATCACATTCATTGATGACCTTTCTCAATATACATGGGTGTACTTTCTCAAACAGAAGTTGGAGGTATTTGATCATTTTCAAGACTTCAAAAATTTTGTAGAAAAGCAATCTAGGAAAGCCATCAAGGTTTTGCGCACAGACAATGGTGGTGAGTATGTCAACCATCGGTTTGAAAGATTGTGCACTTCATAGGGGATTGATTTACAACATTCAGTTCCATACAATCCTTAGCAAAATGGTGTTGCAGAACGGAAGAATAGATCCTTGAAGGAAATGGCAAACTGTATGATTCACTCTAGATCTCTTGCACCATAGTATTGGGAAAAAGCTATTAACTGTGCTTGTTATATCCAGAACCGTGTTCCTCATCGAGCCTTGAAGGGAGTTACTCCTTTTGAAGCTTGGAGCGGTTGAAAACCATCAGTTAAGCACTTTCAAGTTTTTTTCTCCCCTGCATGGGCCCACATTCCTATAGAGAAACGTAAGGCCTTGGATCCGCAAAGCAGACCTTGCATATTTGTAGGTTATCCTGATGGTGTGAAGGGTTATCGGTTGCTCCACCCTACTACACATGAGTTATTCATTGAGAGGAGTGTTCAGTTTGAGGAGGATCTTCGAGCTCACTTTCTATCACTTCTCCAACTTCTTCTACCTTAACATTAGAGTCACTTGGAATACATGACAGATCTTCTGATGAGTCAGATTCACCTGAACAGTCTTCTACCTCTACTTTTGATGCAGAAAGTGATTCAGAGAACTCACCTCCTTCCTCTCCTAGTCATCATTCAGAGGTTAATGATTCCCCTCCAGATTCTCCATCTTCTTGCCCACTTTGGGCTAGACAGACCTTACAGTCTGTAGGTGATTAGGTTGGGGATCCATCAGACACCAGGCGAACTCGTTCACAATTCCAGGATGCTCCACATGTCTTCATTGCTATTGCCTCAGATTCACAGTCCTTTCATGAGGCTTCTGGTATTTCTGAGTGGGATATAGCTATGTAGGAAGAGTATAGTTCCTTGATGAGGAACCACACTTGGGGTCTTGTCCCTCTTCCTAAAGGAAGAAAACTTGTTCGATGTAAGTTGATCTATCGGACAAAATTTGCAGTAGATGGGTCAGTTGACAAACACAAGGCTCGCTTGGTCGCCAAAGGATTCTCCCAGGTTCCTGGGATTGACTACTCTGACAATTTTACGCCAGTTGCCCGAATGAATTCCATTCGAATTGTTCTTGTCATTGCTACAGCTAATCGTTGGGAAGTATATCAGATGGATGTGAAGAGTGTTTTTCTTCATGGTGACCTTCACGAGGAGATCTACATGAACCAGCCACAGGGCTTCCTTCAGGATTCTTCACTTGTGTGTCATCTTTGAAAGTCTCTCTATGGCCTCAAACAGGCTCCTCGGGCCTAGTATGCCAAGATGGACTCCTTCCTTCTATCAGTTGGGTTCACTCGGTGCCATTCTGATCCTAATGTGTACATATTGCAACAGGGTGATTCACTTCTATTTTTGGCTTTGTATGTTGATGACTTGCTGATCACAGGAAGTTCTTCACCCACCATTAAGGCTGTCAAAGTGGCCCTTCAGGACAGTTTTTTGATGACTGACTTGGGCTTGTTGCATTACTTTCTTGGGATTGAGATCGTTCAGTCTCCTTTTGGGATCACCATCACACAATCCAAGTATGCTCTAAATTTACTCTCGAGGTTTCATATAGCTGACTGTAAGCCTGCTGCGACTCCCTTCCTTTCTGGAGTCAAACTTGAGGCTCAATGTTCTTCTCCACTTGTTGATGGCACTTTGTACTGCCAACTTGTTGGGAGTCTCATTTATCTGACTCATACGAGACTTGAAATCTCCTATGCTGTAGGCATGGTCTCTCGATTCATGCAGGAGCCCCATGAGTTACACTGGAAAGCAGCCAAGTGGATCCTTCACTACATTCAGGGTTCTCATAGTTGTGGGATTAACTATGCAGCAGGTATTGAGCTTGATTTGGTGGGCTACAAAGATTTAGATTGGGCAGGTGATTCTAAGGATCGCAAGTCTACTTCAGGGTATAGCTTCTCACTTGGGTCAGGTCCTGTTTGTTGGTCGAGCAAAAAGCAGTCTGCTATTGCTTTGTCTTCTATTGAGGCTGAGTATCGGGGGGCTGTAAATGCCACCACTGAGGCCATTTGGATTTAACATCTTCTCACTGAGTTTGGTACCTAGATTAGACGACCATCAGTCATATTTTGTGGCAACCAGAGTGCCATTCAGATCTCATGAAATCTAGTTCATCATCAACGGACCAAACACATAGAGGTCCACATGCACTACATCTGGGAGCTCATCCATGGTCATGTCATTGACCTTCGCTATTGTCTGACTTCCGAGCAAGTTGCTGATATCTTCACCAAACCCTTCACTGAGAGCAAGTTCCTTCAATTGCAAGCTTTGCTGGGGGTGCGAGATGCTTCATCTTTTGGGGGGGCCTCTTCCTCTCACTCGGAGTCTTGACTTTTTGTCGGGTGGTCTCTTTTCTCTCTCTTTTGAGAAATCTTATGTACATGGGTACCTCATCAGGCTTGACTTGCCGAGACCCATTTCTACATCCACCTAAGCTTCGGTTATGGGGGTGCGTTAGTGTAGTTTTTTATTTTTCCTATTTTGCTAGGGTTTTCCTACACTTTTTTAATAATCTCGCTTAGGTTAATAAAGCATGTTTTATTAGGTGAATGGTTGTGAGGTGTCACCTTCCTACATGTGATCATCCATTAGCTATCTTGGGAAGATACTTTGCTATCTTTAGTCCGATAGATGGTTGCTCCTCATTGGTTGGTGTTGCCACCTCCTCCCTCTTCCTAGCCTATATAAGCATGCTACCTGGCTTGTATTTGCATCTCTTGTTTTTGCATCCTCTTAATGTTATTTTGCTTCCAGCATTTGCATTACTCTCTTGGAGACTAACTCTGTGTTGCTATTTTAATTTTTTATCATTTGCATTCAGAGTTTAGATATTTACTCTTTGCACTAGTTTTCTGGGTTGTTAATCTTTTCAGATTCTAACATGGTATCAGAACATTTCTATGTGCAAGAGTAGATTTTAGTTTCCTTATTTGAGAGATTCGGGCGGGGGGGGGGGGCAAATAAACTTTATTGTAGTTTTTTGAAAAACAAAGTATGCTCTTCTCTTGCATCTTTAGATGATCTTGAGAATCAGAAAAGTTTTGACAAAAAACAGCTTTTCTTTGGGGTTTCAATCTCAAATCTGACAACCAACTTGGATATTTGGAGTTTTCAATCAGTTTTGCAGGTTCCAGCATGCCATTGATGGACTTAAGAAGCTGATCCAACATTTGCATGTTATATTTTGGTTGCTGGGGTCGTTTTTTGATTTTTGGAGCCTTTTTTTACTGTTAAAGGCATCTAATTTACACTACAACAACATCTTCTGTACATCAGCAAGAAAAACGCTTTCTGGGTTTAGTTTGCAGCCCTGAAAAACCATCTGGGTATCTTTTAGATTTTGCATGCAAGATGTATATTTTTCAAAATCAAGCATGCAAAGCTACAGCCATACCCCTCTCCATTGGCAGTCGCAGATTTGAATGCAGTTTTCAAATGTCTCGTTCTTGCTAATACAGACTCCAATTTTGATGATTCTTGTTATGAACTTGGCTATTTTTTTGTGCTCTATCCAATAGTGGAGGTTTTTTTTAATTTTTATGCATGAATTTTTCAGAAATTGTAGATTCTCAGCCGTGACTGCGCACAGTTCCCGTTTTGGAAACTTCAAAGGATCATAACTTTCTCATACGACCTCGTATCGAGGTGATTCTTTTTTTGAAAGTGCATGATTTTTTGAGTAGATCACAGTGGTGCTATTTTTTTTCTTGACTATTGTGCCCAAGTTTCACTTTCAGCATATGCTCTTCATGAGAGTTTGTAATGCATTGAAATCAAGACCACTAAGTATCTCTTTCTAGTGGTAGTTGTAAATGAACTAAAATAAAGTGCCAAATCGTATTTCTTTGGGGGGGTTATTTGATTGAGTAAAAAGGAGGGGGCATTGTCGTGGCTAGGTTCTCTTCTTTTTAGCATTTCTTTGCATTTCTTCATCATGGATCAAACAAATATGCCCATCCTAACTCCATACAATTACTTTGAGTGAAAATCACGCATGATAATTCACTTAAGAAAAGCTGGATTAAATAGGATAACTATGAGACTTGAAACTGAACTTGCTAAAGATGAAGACAAGCCTAAGTGGTTTAACAAATGTGATGAGGCATATGGAAGATTGTGTTTGTCTGTTTCTCCTGACTTGCTATTTCACATTGAGTCTTTGGATACACCAAATGAAGTATGGACAAAGCTAGAAACATTATTTGGCACACAAGATTCAATGAGGGGTCATATGTTGGAAAATGAATTAATTAGTTTGAGTCTAGGCAATTTCAACACAATCCAAGATTTCTTCACCAAATTGAAATCACTAAGGTTGCAGTTAAAACAATGTGGAATTGAAAAAAAAGATGAACAACTGATTCTCAGTATTCTCTCTAAGCTAAGTTCAGAATATTCTGTGTTTGTATCTACCTTCTATGCTACTAAGGGTGCACTTGGTACTCAATTCACCATGCCATCTCTAGATGATTTTGCTGTCAATCTCACTCGAGAACAGGACAAGCTAATCTAGATGGGCACTCTTAAGTCCTCTAAGTCACATGCATTAGCAACCAACCAAGGCACAAAAGAACAAAAAGGACAAAGTAGTAACAACAATAGTAAGGATGAGAAACAAAATAATAGTGAGGAAAAGAAGGATCAGATACCAATTGCTTCAAAAGCAACTATTGATACCTCATCCTCTAAGGGCGATAAGCCTAAGAAAGAAAAGGTTAAATGTGCCTATTGTAAAAGACCCGATCATGATGAACATAAATGTTTGAAGAAACAAATTGATCACTTGACATACATTCTTGAGAAGAATAATATTAATGTTCCTGAGTCTATCAAACAAAGTTCTAATGAAGAGTCTAACAAGGCAAAAGAAAACAACAAAGGGAAAGGAAAGGGCAAAGCTCTTGTTGCAGTTGCTTCCTCACCATCCACTTGGGTTCTTGATTCAGGTCCTTCACACCACATGGCTTCATCTAAGGAAGAACTTGCATCCTTGGACCCATGTACTATGCCTTCTATTTTGATGTGTGATGACACTCTTATTGAGGTGTGTGGTAGAGGGTCTGTTGATGTGGGGGATGGCACATTCCATGATGTTCTTTGTGTACCCTCATTATCATCTAATCTCCTATCAATATACCAAATCACTCACATAGGTTTAGGCAAGTGGGTTGAGTTCACTCCTGATTCAGTGGAGTCACGTGAGTTGCATAGTGATTCTGTAGTTGCAGTTGGGAGAGCAGATCATCAGTCATGACTCTATCTGTTTTCTCACTTTGTTCCTCATCCTCCTTCATCTATTTTTCTCACTCACTCAAATGATGTGAGTAAATTATGGCATGAGCGGTTTGGCCATCTTAACTTCCGCTATTTGCATCAGCTCAACCAACAAAGCATGGTCACAGGGTTGCCTTCGGTTCAATTCTCAGGAGGTGTTTGCCAAGGTTGCATTCTTGGTAAGCATCCTAAGGAAAAGTTTGACAAAAGTAAGGCATGGAGAGCTTCACAGATACTAGAGTTAGTTCACAGTGATTTGGCTGGTCCATTTCAACATCCTTCTTTCAGGAGGGCCTGATATGTCCTCACATTCATTGATGACCTTTCTCGATATACATGGGTGTACTTTCTCAAACAAAAGTCGGAGGTATTTGGTCATTTTCAAGACTTCAAATTTTTTGTAGAAAAGCAATCTAGGAAAGCCATCAAGGTTTTGCGCACAAACAATGGTGGTGAGTATGTTAACCATCGGTTTGAAAGATTTTGCACTTCAGAGGGGATTGATTTACAACATTCAGTTCCATACAATCCTTAGCAAAATGGTGTTGCAGAACGGAAGAATAGATCCTTGAAGGAAATGGAAAACTGTATGATTCACTCTAGATCTCTTGCACCACAGTATTGGGCAGAAGCCATTAACTGTGCTTGTTATATCCAGAACTGTATTCCTCATCGAGCCTTGAAGGGAGTTACTCCTTTTGAAGCTTGGAGCAGTTGAAAACCATTAGTTAAGCACTTTCAAGTTTTTGGCTCCCCTGCATGGGCCCACATTCCTATAGAGAAACGTAAGGCCTTGGATTCACAAAGCAGACCTTGCATATTTGTAGGTTATCTTGATGGTGTGAAGGGTTATCGGTTGCTCCACCCTACTACACATGAGTTATTCATTGAGAGGAGTGTTCAGTTTGAGGAGGGATCTTCAAGATCACTTTCTATCACTTCTCCAACTCCTTCTACCTTGACATTAGAGTCACTTGGAATACATGACAGACCTTTTGATGAGTCAGATTCACCTAAACAGTCTTCTACGTCTACTTCTGATGCAAAAAGCGATTCAGAGAACTCACCTCCTTC